>VZQC01007008.1:4168688-4188959 GCA_009823505.1 Rhizomys pruinosus | reverse complement strand
GCCACTAGATCTAATCAAGCCAAAGACCACACCTTTAATCCCAGCTGGGGGGATAACTCCAACCTCACAGCCACAAAGGCCAATCAAACCAAAGACAGCAGGACCAAACGATCAGCAATCAGCTCGCCAAGGCACCCAGTTCCTACCTGTCTTCCCCTCTTCCTGCCGCTGGGCTCAGGAGATCTCAAATCTCAAGAGTCACACAAGCGTGCCTTTAATACCGGCTGGGAGGATAACTCCGCCCCCACAGCCACTAGATCTAATCAAGCCAAAGACCACACCTTTGATCCCAGCTGGGAGGATAACTCCAACCTCACAGCCACAAAGGCCAATCAAACCAAAGACCACACCTTTGATCCCAGCTGGGAGGATAACTCCAACCTCACAGCCACAAAGACCAATCAAACCAAAGACAGCAGGACCAAAGGATCAACAATCAGCTTGCTGAGGCACCCAGTTCCTACCTGTCTCCCCCTCTTCCTTCCGCTGGGCTCAGGAGATCTCAAATATTTATATGTTTCATGATATTTATTGATTTATGTATGTTGAACCGTCCATGTATCTCTGGTATGAATCCAACTTGGTCATGATGGATGATCTTTTTGATGTGGGTCTGTATGCTATCTGCAAGTATTTTGTTGACAATTTTTACATCTATGTTCATTAATGAGATGGGTCTATAGTTTTCTTTTTTGGTTGTATCTTTGCCTGGTTTTGGTATTAGAGTGAAGCTGGATTCAGGAGACTTCCCTCTGTTTGTATCTTTCTGAACAGTTTGAGTACTAATGGTTGTAAGACCTCTTTCAATGTTTTATAGAATTCTGCTGTGAAACCATCTGGGCCTGTGCTTTTTTTAGTTGGGAGTTTTTTTTTATTACATTTTCAATTTCCTCAAATAATGTGGGTCTGTTTAAGCTGTCAGTCTCTTCTTGGTTAAGCTTTGTTGATTCCCAGGATTTCAAATATTCATCCATTTCCCTTAGGATTTTAAATTTAGTAGGGTATAGGTTTTTGAAGTATTCCCATATGATTGTCTGGATCTTTTCTTTGTTGTGTATTTACCTTTTCCTCATAAATACTATTGATTTGGAGTTGCTCTTTCTTTCTTTTCATTAACTGGGCTAGAGGTCTGTCTATCTTGTTACCAGCTTTTGTATTCATTGATTCTTTGTATTGTTTTCTTTGTTTCTATTTCATTGATTTCTGCTCTGATTTTTTATTTCTTCCTCTCTGTTGGGTTTAGGGTTCATTTGTTGTTGTCTCATGTTTTTAGATGCAGAGTTAAATCATTTATTTGTTCCCTTTCTGGGTGTTTTTTTTTTCTTTTTGAGACAGGGTCTCCCTGTGGCCCCAGCTGTCCTGGAACTCGTTCTGTAAACCAAGCTGGCCTTGAACTCACAAAGATCTGCCTACCTCTGTCTCCCAAGTGCTAGGATTAAAGGCGTGCACCACCACACCCAGCTTCTTTTCTGGTTTTTTAATGTAGGAACTTAGGGCTATAAATTTCCATCTTAGGACTGCTTTTAAAGTATCCCACAGATTTTGTTGTTTTGTATTGTACTTTTTGTTTAGTTCCAGGAATACTTTTATTTTGTTCTTTATTTCTTCCCTGACTGATTCATTATTCAGGATTGTGTTGTTTGGTCTCTATGTGTTCTTGTATCTAGTGGAGTTTATTTTGGGTTTATTTTGGTGTTGATAGTGTGCTTTATTGCACTGTGGTCTGATAGAATGCATGAAATAATTTCATTCCTTTTGTATTTGTTGACATTTCTTTTGTGTCCCAGTATGTGGTAGATTTTGGAGAATGTTCTGTGGGGCACTGAGTAGAAGGCATATCCTCCTGTGTTTGGGTGGAATATTCTGTAGATGTCTGTGAGTTCCACTTGGTGTATTGTATTGTGCAGTTCTGATGTCTGTCTGTTTATTTTTTGTCCAGTTGATCTATCCAAAGAGCTCAGTGGGGGTACTGAAGTCCCCAACTATTATTGTGCTTGGATTAATCTGTGTCTTGAGGTACTGCAGAATTATGTTTATAAAGTTTGGTGCACCTGACTTTGGTGCATTAACATTTAGGATTGTGAAATTTTCATGGTTAATTGATCCTTTGCTAAGGACATAGTGACCCTCTTTGTTCTGATTAATTTTACTCTGAGGTCTATTTTGTCTGATATTGGAATAGCAACTCCTGCTTGCTTTTTGGTACCATTTGCTTGGAATATTTTTTCCATCCTTTTACTTTAAGTTGGTGTCTGTCCTTGAGGGTGAGGTAGGTTTCTTGTAGGCAGCATATAGATGGATTCTGTTTCCTAATCCATCTCCCAGTCTCTGTCTTTTGATTGGGGAGTTTAGACCATTAATATTTAAGGTTATTATTGAGAGATGTTTGTTGCTTCCTTTCACCTTATTTTTTGTTTGCATTCTTGGTCTAGGTTTGTATTTCCACTGTTATGCTTTTATTAATTTTTCTCTTTAGTTGCTTGGGGATAGTTGCTCCTTTCCTCTGACCTTTGAATTGCTTCAAGAATTTTCTGAAGTGTTGGTTTTTTGAGATGTATTCTTTCATTTTGTTTATGCCATGAAAGATTTTTCTTTCTCCTTCAACTATAATTGATATTTTTGCTGTAATCTGGGTTGGCATCTAAACTCATTTAGCACTGGGAATACTTTGGTCCATGATCTTCTGGCTTTCCTAGTTTGCACTGAGAACTGAGCTGTGATTCTCATTGGTTTCCCCTTATATGTAACTTATCGTTTTTCTCCTGTGCCTTTCCGTACTTTGTCTTTCTTTTGAGCATCTGTCCTTTTAACTATGATATGGCATGGGGAACTTCTTTTCTGGTCTTGCCTATGTGGTGTTCTATGTGCTTCTTATATTTGTATGGGTTTGTCTTTTTTCAGTTTGGGGAAATTTTCTATTATTCTGGTGAAGATCTGATCAAGACCATTGTCTTGGGATTCTTCTTCCTATATTCCTATGATAGGGAAGTTTGGTCATAGTGTCCCACATTTCCTGGTTGTTCCACTCTTTTCCAATCTTTTCTTCAGCGATCTAGTTGTTCCATGTTATCCTCCAGGTCTGATATTCCATTTTCCGCTTCAATCATTCTGCTTCTGAGGCTTTTTCCCATCCTTTCCTGTTGATTGGATAAGTGTTCAATTTTGTTTTCATTTCATCCTGTGATTTCTATAGTATTTCCTCTTCCTTTTGGAGCTTGTCATTTTCTTCTTGTAGCTCCTTGCTTCTCTGGTCAGTTTCTTTTTTCATTTCAGTGTGGGATCTTTTCAGTGTTTCCACTTCTTTCCAAAGTTTGTCATTCTCTCCCTCTAGTTCATTCCTGAGTTTTCGATTTTCTCCTTTAGTTCTCTGATTTGTTCTATATATTCTTTGATTTCTTTGAATAGGTCTACAATTGTTCTTCTAAGATCCGTGTCTTGGTTTCCTTCCAGGGAGATCACATTGTAGGTATCTTCTTTTATTATTATTTTTTTATAAAAGGAAGAGTTTATTTGAGCTTACGATTGAAGGTTCCAGGGAATTAGAGTCCATTGTGGTGGGAAGCATGGTGGCCAGAGCTGGAGCAGCAAGCTGAGGGTCACATCTCACAATGAGCACAGGAAGCAGAGAGCTACAGGTATCTTCTATAGGACTGGTAGTGTTAAGTGTGGATTTATTATGAGCTTTTCCCATGTTGATTTTTCGTTGTGTTTTTGGCATGTGGGTTTGGTTTGTTGCTTGGATTCTTGTGCAAGTCTCAAATGTTAATATGGAGGACTGTTTAGTCTAGATATCAACCAGAGTGGCAGGTTTTTTTTCTCTCTTCCGTTAAACTTCTGGGGGTGGGGGGGCTTTGATTTAGCCCACGTGCCTGCAACCTGGGTGCCACCTTGGTGCCACTGATCTGCTTCTCCACCAAGTCTCAGGACTCACCTGCCCCCCCAGGTGGAAGCCAAGACCAGGCTGAAGCGGAGAGGGGGCCCATGTCTGCATATCATGGCACTCCTCTGGAAGCCAAGATGTGAGCCAAGGTAGAGCTTGGGCCCTGGTCATAGCCTCCAGGACACTGATCTGCACCGAGTTGTGGGGTTCACCTGCACCCCAGCAGGAACCGGGTCATGGGCACACTTGTCCTCCTTCAGAAGCCAAAATGGGAGACAAGGCAGGGGTGCAGGGCTGTTGATCCAAGTCTGCACCCGGTCACAGGGCTCACCTGTACTATGCGGGGTCCTCCAAGCAGATTCAGCTCACCTGCCAGGAAGCCTGTGGTTCTGTTGTCTGTCTGTCTAGCTCTGCCCAAGCTTCTGTGTACACTGGTCAGAAACCACTTAGGGCTTTCCAGCTGCACCCACACCACTGGGACCAGGGACGTCCAGATAGCTTCGGCTAACCCGTAATTCTGTCTGTCAAGCTCTGCCCATGGCAATTGCTCAGTCCCCAGGTGGGGCTTTCCAGCTTCGACTTGCTCCTGGGAGCAGGGTCTTCCAGGCAACTTTGGCTCACATCCATATATAATTACTTTGTGGTTGAAACTTGCACAGTTCTTTCTTTAAGGCTTTTCAAATGCATGCAACATTACACTTATTTTCATTCTACTATAAAATGGTACACCAAGGCATCGTGCTCTATGTAATTGGAACTTGTAATCATTGATCAGTTTAAGCCACACATCCCTTCTGTCCCATCGTCTTAGGTTCATGATTCTACTCTTAGCTTTTGTTGACACTCCAAACATATACCAAATTTACAAAGTCTGAAAATATACTATAAGTTAAATCCAAAGCCCATTTAGGGATTCACAGGTTTACCATAAACTTGCATGCAGGTAAAAAGATATAAAGCATTATTTCCTAAATTACATAGCAGGTGGATGTATGTTTAAATGTACTTTTAAAAAGGTGTACACTTTCTCATAAGTCGTAGAATGAGGAAAATAGAGACCTATACTTCAAGGTCTATCTATAGGGATATCAGTCAATGTGGTATTATCTTTACTGACCAGTTACTCACTTTGACTTATATATAATAATTGGATGCTAGGATCCACACACTTAAGATGACATATGTTGTTTTTCTCTGAGACTCTATTACATCACTTAGCATAAAAGCTTCTAGTTGCATCCATTTACCTATAATTTCCATGTTGTCGTCTTTCTTTACTGCTTCATAGAACTCCAATATGGACCTGCCTGACTCTGATACAGCTCTTGCTCTGGATTCAGAAGATGTCCTGGATCTCAGCTCCCAGGAGGTGAGACAGAACCCTCCCACCTAGTCAAAGATCTGGGGGCCTTGGCTACAGCTCCATGTTCAGCTGAAGTGTGGGTGGTGGGGTTGGTGTGGGGTGAAGGGGGGATGGAGAGGTGAGACAGAATCCTGCCCACCTACCCAGAGACCCCCATGCCCCAGCTACAGCTCTGGATACAGAGAATTAGCAGATGATGGAGATATTATTTCTGAGAATTTTTGTCTTGGTCCTGAATCCTCTGCTTTGCTATGCTTTGGTTCTCACTGTCCTGTATAGACTCTGGGCTTCCATGAATAGGGTGTGGGGCTTGAGAATTGGGAACTTCCCTGGCTCCATCCTCATGTCTCCCTCTCTGAGACTCGATCTCCCACACTGTTCCTCTGGGCCATCTGCCTCCCAAACATTTCTTGGAGTCTCTGGTCAGTCCTGGTCCACCTTCCTTGGCAGCACAGTGAACAGAAGTTGTCTGCAAAATCTGTCCTACATGCTGGCTGTGACCCAGTCACAACACCTTAAAAGCTTTTAACACTGAGTAGCCTCTTCACATCCATGATTCATTTTCCTTGTCTCTGACCAGGGACACAACTCCGCCACACTTTGAAGGTTTGGGGAGAGCACTGTGAGTTATCATGGATAAAGTCTTAGAGCAACTGGGCAGCAGAGTGAAGTCCCCATGTGTGAGACACTGTTACCTTCAGCTGTTATGAAGCCTTTACTCCCACATTATTGAGGTCTCTAGAACAGTAGCTTCAAGCTGTTTGCATTCTAGTAACACTGTATACACACATTTTCATTCAATTCTCTTCTTCTGAAGGCAAGATTACCTCAACAGAACTTGACTTTCTCGCTATAGCCATCCTTTTAAAATCTAAAGTTTCTGAGAAATTGTAAGAATGAAGGAATGAGCATTTTTATATACAGCTCATATTGAAATGTTATAGAGATATATCATTGGGAAATAATCTCAACTGCATACAATTATATGCAGAGAGAATACTCTTTCCCTTACTATTTTCATACTGATTAGAAATAGCATAAATCCCACAAGTTATAAAAAAATTGGTGACAACAGCAACACACACAAGGAGCAGGCACAATTTTGGAAGCTATCTCAGCATGGGAAGAGATGAAGGATACTCCACATTCAAGGGTGGTGTTGTCCTTAGGAAATCACAGAAGACACCAGTGAGTTTGCTAAGGCAGAGATTTGCCACGGCTCACAAGATACTATGTGGAAAGAGTGTTAGGGTAATTTTGAGGGTAGACTTGTCACAGAAAGAAGAAAATGTCAGGATTCCAATGAAAATGAAGTCGGGCTTATTTCAGGCATGGCTGCTGGCCTGCCTGTGTCAGGATTAGGATGACCAGTGATAGAATGTACCCGAAATGGCAGTTTTATAACCAGGCACATAAGGAATTGAGTTTTCAAGGAAGTAGGGCCAAGGAGATGGGAGAATGGGTGTAGGTGGGTCTGTGGCTGGTGTCAGTAGAAGCATCTTGAGGGAAACTGGGACCTGAAACTGGTAGCAGTTTCTCGAGAGAGACTGAGGCTTGGTTCTAGTCTCCAGTAAGGCATGATTGCAGGATGTTACAGCAACATTTCTTGGGTTGCAGGAATGTAGTCCAGGATAATTGTTTCTTGGAACTTCTTCCTCAGTTGGCCTCCTGAAGTCCCTGACTTAGGTGGGATACAACCTTACATTCCACCCTTTTGTGTCATAGGGATAGGGGGCAATGTTTTTTGTTCTAGCTACTTTGAGCTGATGGGGGAGATGAAGAGGAGGTTAATGACACAAGAGGGTGAGATGTTTTATAGCTGGGTGTAACTGTTGTCAGCAGGAATGAGTCCCTATTTGTCTGAATGGAAAGCAAGAAACGTTTTTTTTTTTTTTATGTGTATGAATGTACTGTCTGCACGTAGGTCTGTGCACCCATGTCATACAATGTCTCAGAGGTCAGAAGACGGTGTCAGACTCCCCTGGAACTGGAGTTAAAGACAGTTTTCACCCACCATGTGGGTGCTGGGAATCAAACCCACGTCCTCTGCAAGAACAGTCCATGCTCTTAACCGCTAGGCCATCTCTCCAGCCCTGCAATATTTTATTAAAACTGGTTCAGGTCATTTGTTAGATAGGGTCTTGAAAGCACCAGATAAGGCAGCAAGCTATTACTAGGATGAGGGATGAGGCCTAAGGTTACTTAGGAGTCCATTTAGGGGATACAGCCATGGGAGTTAGGCTGTCCAGGATTCCCACTCTAAGGCCTGGGAGAAGACACAGTTTTCACACCCCCAGCCTTTGGCACAGTCCAGGCTGCTAAGAAACTCAAGAAACTAGCTCCTTTGTCTTTTCCCTAAGATCTGAAGTTTAATACCTGAAGTACAATTTCTCAGGCCTTACTGATTATTTGTTTCTGGTTATACTTTCCTTTTGGATGTTTAAGGCCACACAGTTAGCCCAGATTAACCAAGGTTTTTATTTTCTCATCAGTTGAGGATCTGGTCCTCAGGGGTCACTCAGATTTTGGAGGGAGGGAGCCCCTGGTTCCTTTTGGCTTTTCATTTACCAGTTCCATCCATGAGAGGACAAAGTCAGGTCTTGCTAGATCAGGCTTCCCTTTTTGAAGCATGAGCAGACTTTTCTTTCCTCTTTATAGACTGGACATTGGCTAGAATACCATTAGTGGATCTCCAAGACCTCTCTGCACAGGAAGACTGGTGACTCACATTTGCAAGACATTTCAAGAGATGCCCCCAGGCATAGTCCCCTGGGACTTAGTTGCCCTCTGGGGGCAAGGAACAAAGTTATCCCTTAAGATCCTCAGCCGAATTAGTATGGGGTTAACAACTATGGTTGTTAAGCATCCAGAAAGCTAAGTTACACCAGCCTGATACTTTTAATTACTGTATAATATTTTAGATAAGGGTTAGACAAAAGCTCAAGCAGCCTTGTATAACACTGACTAGAAGAGAGATTAAACACCATAGGTTGAGCAGGCATAGCCCACGAGAAAGAATTAAATAATTTAGGGCCTATCTTAAATGTAAACTCTTTACAATTTACAATCTCTTTCTTTCCCAGACCCCCATATCCTGATTTATAGTTCTTCCAGAAAGGCAGGAGTTATATCACATACCTAAAGACAGGAAATAAGTTGATAAGGATTACTAAACTTATCCAAACTGTCTCTTTCTGGACTGACTGGATGGGTCTGGTTCAGGGAGGTATAACCTAGCTTCTTTTGAGCCAAATTATATTGTTAGGTCAGAGGAAATATTAAAAGTAACACTTGCATGATACAGAGAAGCATAAAGTACATCTTTCAGATAACCCACTACTTGTCTATGCCCATTTAGTTAATAATTTGTAACAGGGAGTCCAGTACAAGCCAGGAGTGGACTAAAAACTAACAACTCTGTATATCTTATCCTTTTACTGAACCTTGAAGTGCCATGTGATGTGTAGAAAAAGCTTGGGCAAAAACCGAACACTCTTAAATAAACCTTGACCAGATATATATTTCTTTCTGGTCTTTTTGAGACAGGGTCTCCCTTTAGTCCAGGCTGGCCTGGAGTTCATTACATAGACCAGGCTGGCCTTGAACTCACAGAAATCTGCCTTCCTCTGCCTCTGAGTGCTAGGATTAAAGGCATGCACCAACACAACAAGCTGGGGAACTCCAAGGAGGGGCCAGACCAGCAGGACAGCAGTTCAGACCCAGGGAGTTATGTTTGCTTCCTATGAGGAGGAAGGGGTTGTGAGGGGGGCGGTCAGGGCAGATAGGAAATCATTCCAGGAACATAATAAAGCTCAATAGCTGTCCCAGGCTGCCCTCTCACACTCCAGAAGGCAAGAAACAGGGCTGGCCCAGGCCATTCTGGTATGGAGCACACCTTGACTGACCCAAGTGTAAAAGCCCAAATGGGTATCCAACCAGATACACATTTATTTAAAGATGAGTACTCTGCTGAGTGTGATGAAGCTAAGAGAGAGGAACTAAATTTTAATGGATAGAAGAAAAAAACAATGAAATGGAAGGGACTGGGTATGGAAACCCCAAATAGCAAAGCAAAGGAATAAATGCTCTCAAACCAAATGAGCCCATGTCACTCACCACCTGTTGTAACTGTGGAAGTGAAGCAATGTCCTAGATACAAGCTGTGTCTGGAAAGGGGACTTTTGAACAAGACCATTTGTCAGGTACTTTGGCAGTAGTTTTCAAGATCTTAAAGAACTTGGGAGTCTAGAGTGCCATTTATTGGGCATATACTTATTGTCCAGAGGGTACTGAAGCCAAGAAGTGCAGAGCCAGGAGAGTCAGAGAGCATGGAGAGAGGAACCCATAGTTAAAGACAGAGAAAAGGAGAAAATTAGCAGTTTGGATAAGGAGGTAGAAGAGGGAGATGAGGTAATGAGTCTCAGGAGAGAAAGTTGTTAAGATGGAGGAAGAAAGAAGGAGGTGGAAGAGAGAAGGCGGAGAAAGGAGAAGGAAGAAGGAGGAAGAGGATTTCAAGCCTCTCTATGCTATCTGGGAACGTTATGTTTTGGATCAGGTTTATGTGCTGCTTCTGGGATGGACTTTCTCAGCTTTCACAATGAGGCCTTCTTCTCCCACTGGGTCTCGGGCATATCCTGCACGTTTAAGGAATTATGAGGACGCTCAATCACTATGTGTGTCTTCCTAGGTGAGCCAAAATTTCTTTCTAACCCAGAAATAGGGTATGTTTGTAGGGCATTCCCTATGAGGCTGTTGCACATCCTGGGGGATGCCCCCTGACACCTGCAACCCTGTAAGTGTGTGTGGAACAAGTCCTGTTGTCTTCGGAGCCTCTATGATGAGACACTCATAAAGTTCCTGAGTTAAAGGCTGTGAGGTCACAAGACGTCACGGAAAGAGAGTGAGCGAGTGAGCGAGCTAGGGAGCGAGAGCAGATGGCCACCTGAACAAGATGGAACTGACCAGTCAGAAGGCATCTCTGTCTGGCTGGTGTTCCAAATGAGTTCTCCGCATTCCACGTGGTGTCCCACTGTCTGAAGCAGGGAGAAAGCCCAAAGGTGAGAGAGTCACCCAATGCTCCATAACGTTTGGGAGCAAGCAAGCAAAAGTAAACCTTTTGGGTCTATGAGTGACTCCAGTGAGAGGTGACCACTTCAGGAAAGGAGATGGCAAGGGAGAGAGAGAGAGAGAGAGAGAGAGATCTTGGGGAGAGAGAGAAACAGAGACAGAGAGATAGAGAGACAAAGAGAGAGACAAAAAGAGACAGAGACAGAGAGAAAAGGAGACATAAGGACAGAGAGAGAGAGACAGAGAGAGACAGAGAGAGACAGAGATTAGGTAATGGAACAGTACCTTTTGGAAGAAGTTGGATCCATGGTGGAGCAGAGCCTGTACCTGGCAGTCAGTCTATTAGGAGTCTGTCAGCCATGCCTGACCCAAAGCAGCCAGTCTGGAACCCTCCTGGAGTTCACAGCACCAGATGTTAGGTTCATTTTGAGGGGAGACTTGGCACAAAGAGAGAGTCAGGACTCCGATGAGAAGGAAGTCAGGTTTATTTCAGGCATGGCGGCTGGCCTGTCTGTGTCAGGATTAAGATGACCAGCGATAGAATGTACCCGAAATGGCAGTTTTATAACCAGGCACACAAGGAAGTGAGTTTTCAAAGAAGTATGGCCAAGGAGATGGGGGAATGGGTGTAGGTGGGTCTGTGGCTGGTGTCAGTAGAAGCATCTCGAAGGAAACTGAGACCTGTGACTGGTATCAGTAGGAGCTTCCTGAGAGAGACCGAGGCTGGGGTCTGGTCTCAGGTGAGGTGTGATTGCAGGATGTTGCAGCAACTTTTCTCTGATTGCAGGAATGCAGTCCAGGATAATTGTTTCTCAGAACTTCTTCCTCAGTTGGCCTTCTGAAGTCCCTGATTAGGTGGGCTACAACCTTACAAAGAGAAATGCCATTTGTACTGGACACACATACAGGAAGGAACGCTCCTGTCATTTTTTTTTTTTTTTTTTTTTTGCTGTTGAAGCAAATTTAATATCATTTGGGGAACATTATACCTTTTTAAATTAAATTCATTTTGGCTGAGATATACAAATATAAACCTGCACATATTACAAGGGCACATGAAGTTTCATACATGTATACATTGTTCAAAGGTTAAATCCACTGAATATGTCTATGTCCTTAAACATGTATAATTTATTTGTGGTTAAAACTTGCATGGTTCTTTCTTTGAAGCTTTTCAAATGCATGCAATATTACATCTATGTTCATCCTACTATAAAATGGCACACCAAAGCATCATGCTCTATGTAACTACAATGGTTATGCTCTATGAACTGGTATTCATTGTTCAGTTGCATTCACACATCCCTTCTGTCCCACCCTCTGAGGTTCATGATTGTACTCTTATCTTTTGTTGATACTCCATATTGTGAGGAACTCTAGGTTCCAAGACCTGGACCACCACTCTGAGGTAGGACACAGACAACCAACTCGAAGGAGGGCTGACAAGTTTTATTCCTGAATCTTGAGCTTTTATATCTCTCACAGGTTTCAGAGGTTTTCCAAGGACAATTACAGAAAGCTACATAATGTATACATGCTAGATGTAAGGAAGACTTCAGGAGAGAAACAGAATTCAAGGTTCAGCTGGCCTACTCATAAAAGTAAACAGGGAACATTGTGACATTGGGTTTCAGCAATAATATGTCTAACAATTCCTGTGTTTACATTCCAAGTATAAACAATCAAGGGCAGAGTCTTAGCCAAATTCTGCAGGCTTCTACCAAGCCGAAGCATTCAAGCACAATCATACCAAGTTGGCCCTCCGCCAACTCCTTAGGCTTCTTTCAAACCTTTGGCATTCATCCAGCCAGAGCATTCACAACTCCACAAACACATTATACCAAATTTACAAAGCCTCACAACTCCACAAATGCATATACCAAATTTACAAAGTCTGAAAATTTACTATAAGTTAAATCCAAAGCCGACTTAAAGATTCACATTTTTACCATAAACTTGCATGCAGGTAAAAAGATATAAAACTTTATTTCCTAAATTACGTAGCAGGTGGATGTATGTTTAAATGTAATTTTAAATATTTACTCTTTCTCATAAGTCGTAGAATAAGGAAAATAGAGACATATACTTCAAGCTCTATCTATATGGATATCAGTCAGTGTGGTATTATCTTTACTAACCAATTACTCACTTTGACATATATAAGAATTTGGTGCTAAGATCCACACACTTGAGATGACATATGCTGTTTGTTTCTCCAAGACTCTGTTACATCATTTAGCATAACAGCTTCTAATTCCATCCATTTACCTGCAACTTCCATGATGTTGTCTTTCTTTACTGCTGCACAGAACTGCAATATGGACCTGCCTGACTCTGATACAGCTCTTGCTCTGGATCCAGAAGACGTCCTGGATCTCAGCTCCCAGGAGGTGAGGTAGAACCCTCCTACCTAGTCAGAGACCTGGGGGCCTTGGCTACAGCTCCAAGTCCAGCTGAAGTGTGGGTGGCGGGTTTGGTGTAGGATGAAGGAGGGTGGGTGTAGGGTGAAATGAAACAGAGTCCTGCCCACCTACCCAGAAACCCCCATGCCCCAGCTACAGCTCTGGCTACAGAGAAGTAGCAGATAATGAGTATGTTATTTCTGAGAATTTTTATCTTGGTGTTGAATCCTCTGCTTTGCTAGGCTTTGGTTTTCACTGTCTTGTATACTCTCTAGGCTTCCATGAATAGGGTGTGGGGCTTGGGAATTGGGAACTTCCCTGGATTCCATCCTCATATCTCCCTCTCTGAGACTTGACCTCCCACACTGTTCCTCTGGGCCATCTGCCTTCCAAACATTTCTTGGAGTCTCTGGTCAGACCTGGTCCACTTTCCTTGGCAGCAAGGTGAATAGAAGTTGTCTGCAAAATCTGTCCTACATGCTGGCTGTGACCCAGTCACAACCCCTTAAAAACTTTTGACCCTGAGTAGCCACTTCACATCTGTGAGTCATTTTCCTCGTCTGTGACCAAAGACACGACTCCTCCATGCTTTGAAGGTTTGGGGAGAGCACTGTGAGTTATCATGGATAAAGTCTTAGAGCAACTGGGCAGCAGAGTGAAGTCCCCCCGTGTGAGACACTGTTACCTTCAGCTGTTATGAGGCCTTTACTCCCACGTTATTGAGGTCTCTCTACAGTAGCTTCAAGCTGTTTCATTCTAGTAACACTGTATATACACATTTTCATTCAATTCTCATCTTCTCAAGGCAAGATTACCTCAACAGAACTTGACTTTCTCACTATAGCCATCCTTTTAAAATCTAAAGTTTCTGAGAAATTGTAAGAATGAAGGAATGAGCATCTTTATATACTGTCCATATTGAAATGTTATAGAGATATATCATTAGGAAATAATCTCAACTGCACACAATTATATGCAGAGAGAATACTCTTTCCCTTACTGTTTTCATACTGATTATAAATAGCATAAAGCCCACAGGTTAGAAAAGAGTTAGTGACAACAGCAGCACACACGAGGAGCAGGCACAATTTTGGAAGCTATCTCAGCATGGGAAGAGATGAAGGATACTCCACATTCAAGGGTGGTGTTGTCCTTAGGAAATCACAGAAGGCACCAGTGAGTTTGCTAAGGCAGAGATTTGCCACGGCTCACAAGATACTATGTGGAAAGGGAAGACCATTTATCGTGGACACATGTACATAGTGGACATATGTTGCTGTTGTTTTTGGTTTTGGGGGTTTTGGGGGGCTGTTGAAAAAATTTAATATATTTTGTGGGTCATAATCTTGTTTAATTGATTTTTCACATTTTCCTCCTTTAATTTTATATTACTCTAAAATATGAATACATATTTTCCACTCATATACAGTAATTACAGAGTCTGAAAGTAAGTGGTAAGTTGATTCTAGAGCCCATTAAGAGATTCACATTATAACATCATAGTTGCTTTCAGAAAAAAAGAAATATAACAATAATGTTGTTCAGCTTGCCTTTCATCTGGGGATTTGGTGTTAGCATCCACAAATGAGGGAGACCATTCACCGCTTGCTTTTCTGGGACGGTGTTACTTCACTTAGCATAATGGCTTCAAGTACCATCCATTTTCCTGAAAAGTTCATAATGTCATCTTTTTTATAATTTTTTTAATTTTTTTTATTTTTTATTTATTTATGTGTACGAATGTACTGTCTGCATGTAGGTTCATGCACCCGTGTTATGCAATGTTGCGGAGGTCAGAAGAGGGTGTTGGATTCCCCTGGAACTGGAGTTCTCCTGGAATTGGAGTTACAGACTGTTCTCAGCCACCATGTGGGTGCTGGGGATCGAACCTGGGTCCTTTGCAAGAGTGGTCGGCACTCTTAACTGCTAGGCCATCCCTCCAGCCCTCATAATGTCATCTTTTTTTTTTACCGCTGTATAGTACTACACTGTGTAGATGTACCACATTTTTGTCATCCACTCATCAGTTGAGGGCCATTTGGGTCGGTTCCAGCTCTTCCCTATTGTGAAGAGAGCTGCAATAAACATGGATGTGCATGTATGTTTGTGGTAGGATGAGTCTTGTGGGTATATACCCAGGAGTGGTATCACTGGTCAGGTGGTAGGGTCATTTTGAGTGTTTTAAGGGTTCTCCACACTGCTTTCCATAATGGTTGTACAAGTTTACATTCCCACCAGCAGTGGATGAATGTTCCCCTTTCCCCACAACCTCTCCAGCATTTGGTGTCTTTTGTTTTCTTGATCTTAGCCAGTTGTATTGGAGTGACATGATATCTTGGAGTGGTTTTAATTTGCATTTCCTTAATTATTAATGATGTTGAACACTTTTTAAGATGTTTCTCAGCCATCTTTAATTCCTCACTGGTGAAGTCTCTGTTCAGCTCCATCCTTTGAGTAGGTAATTTTTTTTTCTTACTTCTTTGGATTTGCATAGTCTATATATTCTTGACGTTAACTCTCTGTCAGATGAATCACTGGTGAAGATTTCCTCCAAATCTATGGGTTTTCTCTTCAATTCCTTGATTGTTTCTTTCACTCTACAGAAGTTTTGAGTTTAATGAGATCCCATTTGTCAACTGTTGACCTTATTTCCAGCACAGCTGCTGTCTGATTTAGAAAGTCTTTTCCTACCCCTATGTCTTGTAGGTTGTTGCTGACTTTTTCTTCTATCACCTTCAAGGTTTGGGGTTTCACGTTGAGACCATTGGTCCACTTGGAGTTGATTTTAGTTCAGGGCGAGAGGTAGGGGTTTAATTTTGTTCTACAAATGGTGAACAGTTTTGCCAGCACCATTTGCTGAAGAAGCTAGCCTTCCTCCATTGAGATTTTTTTGCCCCTTTGTCAAATATGAGGTGGCTGAAATTGTATGAGCTCAAGTTTGGATCTTAAATTTTGTTCCATTGGTCAATGGGCCTGTATTTTTTCCAGTACTAGTTGTCTTTATTACTATGGCCCTGAAATATAGTTTAAGGTCTAGTAGAGCAATCCCCCCTGTCTGGCATTTTTCACTCAGGGTTGCTTTAGCTATTCAGGGTCTTTTGTTTTTCCATATGAATTTAAGGATTTTTTTCCAAGTCAATGTAGAAGCTTATGGGGATTTTGATTGGGATGGCATTGAATCTGTACATCAATTTGGATAAAAATATACTAATTTTTCCAATCCATGAGCATGGGGGATCCTTCCACATTTTGATGTCATTTTTTTGGTCTTTTTGATACAGGGTCTCCCTGTAGCCCCAGCTGTCCTGGAACTCACTCTGTAGACCAGGCTGGCCTTGAAACTCACAAAGATCCACCTGCCTCTGCCTTTCCAAGTACTAGGATTAAAGGCATGTGCCACCACGCCCGGCTTTGATGTTGTCTTCAATCTCCTTCTTCAGGGTTTAAATTTTTTGTTGTGGAGATCTTTGATATCTTTGGTTAGGTTTATTCCCAGGTATTTTATTATTTTTGAGGCTATCGTGAGTAGGAAGGTCTTCTTATATTCTTTCTCCACTTGTTTATTGTTGGTGTAAAAAATGCTACAGATTTTTCCAGGTTAATTTTGTACCCCACCACTTTACTGAAACTCTTAATCATTTCTAGAAGTTTTCTGGTGGAGTTTTTAGCATCCCTTAAGTAAACTATCATATCATCTGCAAAAATGGAAAGTTTAACTTCTTCTTTTCCAATTAGTACTCCTTTAATTTCCTTCTCTTGTCTTATTGCCCTAGCAAGTGATTCAGGCACTATGTTGAAGAGGAGTGGCAATAAGGGGCAGCCTTGCTGAGTTCCCGCCTTTAAGGGAAATGGTTCCAGTTTTTCTCCATTTAGGATGATGTTGGCAGTGGATTTGCTATATATGGCTTTGATCATGTTGAAGACTGTTCCCTTCAGTCCAATTCCCTTTAAGACTTTAAATATGAAGGGATGCTGGATCTTGTCAAACGTTTTTCTGCATCAATTGAGATGATTGTGTGGTTTTTGTTTTTCAGTCCATTTATGTGTTGATAATATTTATTGATTTACGTATGTTGAACCATCCCTGCATCTCTGATATGAATCCAATTTGAACATGATGGATGATCTTTTTGATGTGGGTCTGTATGCTATTTACAAGTATTTTGTTGAGAATTTTTGCATCTATGTTCATTAATGAGATGGGTCTATAGCTTTCTTTTTTGGTTGTATCTTTGCCTGGTTTGGGTATTAGAGTGATGCTAGCTTCATAGAAGGAACTTGGGATAATTTCCCCTGTTTGTATCCTTCTGAACAGACTGAGTAGTAATGGTTGTAGGACCTCTTTAAATATTATAGAATTCTGCTGTGAATCCATGTGGGCCCAGGGTTTTTTTAGTTGGGAGGTTTTTTTTTTTTTTTTTTATTACAGCCTCAATTTCCTCAAATATTATGGGTCTGTTTAAACTGCCAATCTCTTCTTGGTTAAGCTTTGTTGTTTCCCGGGATTTCAAATATTCATCCATTTCTCTTAGTTTTTCAAATTTAGTGGAGTATAGGTTTTTGAAGTATTCCCATATGATTGTCTGGATCCTGATTTTGTTGTGATGTTTCCCCTTTCATCACGAATACTATTGATTTGGAGTTGCTTTCCTTTTTTGGTCAACTGGGCTAGAGGTCTGTCTATTTTGTTTATCTTTTCAAAAGAACCAGCTTTTGGATTCATTGATTCTATGTGTTGTTTTCTTTGTTTCTATTTCATTGATTTCTGCTCTGATTTTTGTTATTTCTTCCTGTTTGTTGGGTTTACAGTTCATTTGTTGTTGTCTCTCAAGTGTTTTTAGCTGCAATGTTAGATCATTTATTTATTCCCTTTCTGGCTTTTGATGTGGGCACTTAGGGCTATAAATTTTCCCCTTAAGACTCCTTTTAAAGTATCCCACAAGTTTTGTCATGTTGTATTGTCTTTTTCGCTCAGTTCCATAAATACTTTTATTTCACTCTTTATTTCTTTCCTGATCCATTCATTATTCAGGGTGGTGTTGTTTAGTCTCCATGTGTTCTTGTAGCTAGCTGGGCTTAATCTGATGTTCATATTGAGTTTTATTGCACTGTGGTCTGATAGAATGCATGGAATAATTTCAATCCTTTTGTATTTGTTGAGATTTCTTTCGTGCCCCAGTATGTAGTTGATTTTGCAGAATGTTCCATGAGGTGCTGAGTAGAAAGTATATTCTCTGGTGTTTGGGTGGAATATTCTGTAGATGTCTGTGAGGTCCATTTGGTGTACTGTATTGTTCAGTTCTAATGTCTCTCTGTTTCTTTTTTGTCCAGTTGATCTATCCAAGGGGCTCAGTGGGGTGTTGAAGTCTCCCACTTTTAGTGTGCTAGGATTAATCCGTGTCTTGAGGTCCTGCAGAGTGGCATCTAAATTCATTTAGCACAGGGAATACTTTGGTCTATGTTCTTCTAGCTTTCATAATTTGCACTGAGAAGTTAGCTGTGATTCTGATGGGTTTCTCCTTATATGTAACTTGTTGTTTTATCTTGTGGCTTTCAGTATTTTGTCTTTGTTTTGAGCATCTAGTGTTTCAACAATTATATGGCATGGGGGGTTTCTTTGCTAATCCTGTCTATTTAATGTTATATGTGCTTCTTGTGTTTGTACAGGATTGTCTTTTTTCACTTTGGGGAAATTTTCTTCTATTATCCTGTTGAAGATCTGGTCAATAGTGTTGTCTTGGGATTCTTCTCCTTCCTCTATTCCTATGATGCTGAGATTTGGTCTTTTCATAGCATCCCATATTTCCTGGTTGTTCCAATCTTGTGGATTTTTTTAATTTTTCATAATCTTTACTTGAGCTTTCTAGTTGCTCCATATTATCCTGCAGTTCTGATATTCTTTTTTCTGCTTCTTCCATTCTGCTTCTAAGGCTTTTTCCCATCCTTTCCTGTTGATTGGATTAACATTCAATTTCCCTCTTCATTTCATCCTGTGATTTCTTTAGATTTTCCACTTCCCTCTGGAGACTGTCATTCTCGTCTTGTAGCTCCTTGGTTCATTGGTCATTTTCTTTTTTTATTTTGGCCTGGGATCTTTTCAGTGTTAACTATGAAGACTTTACAATCCTAAATGTCTATGCACCAAACTCTGATGCACCTAACATTATAAACACCATAAACGTGCTTTGGAATTAACCTATCATTTATTTTCAGAATTTGTAAATTTGGTATAATATGTATGGAGTATAAAAAAAGCTAAGCTAAGAGTAGAATCATGAACATCATAGACTGGGATAGAAGGGATGTGTGGATGAAACTGATCAATGACTAAAAAGTGGAAATTAAGTAGAGCATGATGCTTTGTATAAGATCTTATAGTAGGATGAACACAGCCAGGTGTGGTGGCACATGCCTTTAATCCCAGCACTCAGGAGGCAGAGGCAGGTGGCTCTTTGTGAGTTCAAGGCCAGCCTGGAGAGCTGGGGCTACAGGGAGGCCCTGTCTCAAAAAGAAGTAACACAGTCCCAGAAAAAAAAAACAACGAATGGTATCCCTCATCTGTGGATGCTAGTGCCAATTGCCTAGTTGTAAGCATTTCTTGTGCACGGCCACTTGAGCTTTTGTCCAAGCAGTTGGGAGTGATGCATATTGGAAACAACAACAGAAAGGACTGCATCAAAGAACTGACTGAAACAGTGAACTTCTGCTCAAAACAGTCAACTTCCACGTGGAGAATATCAAGAAAGACTGAGAAAGAGATGAAAAGCATGTTTGGCAGAATGCATGAGCTCTGGTGGGGTGGGGGCATAGGGTGGGGAACACAGGTCTAGATTTGATAATCTTGTACAAAATATATATATTAAATAAATAAATAAAAAAGAAAGAAAAAAGAAATAACAAAAATCAGAGCAGAAATCAATGAAATAGAAACAAAGAAAAACAATACATAAAATCAACGAATCCAAAATCTGGTTCTTTGAAAAGATAAACAAAATAGCCTGGTACTGGCACAAAAACAGACCTGTTGACCAATGAAACAAAACCGAAGATCCAAATCTGAGCACATACAATTTCAGCCATCTTATATTTGACAAGGGGGCAAAGAGGCCACAATGGAGAAAAGACAGCATCTTCAGCAAGTGGTGTTAGCAAAACTGGATCACCACTTGTAGAAGAATGAAATTAAACCCTGACCTCTCGCCCTGTACGAAAGTGAACTCCAGATGGATTAAAGACCTCAACGTGAAACCCCAAACTCTGAAGGTGATAGAAGAAAAAGATGGCAGCAGACTACAAGACATAGGCGTAGGAAAAGACTTCCTAAATCAGACAACAGCTGCACAAGAATTAAGGTCGACAATTGACAAATGGGACCTCATTAAACTCAAAAGCTTCTGTACATCAAAAGAAACAATCAAGGAAGTGAAGAGAAATCCCACAGAGTGGGAGGAAACCTTCACTGCAGATACATCTGACAAAGCATTGATTTCCAGAATATATAAACTACTCAAAAAACAAAGAAGAAAGAAAACAAATGACCCACTCAATAGATGGAGCAA
>VZQC01007008.1:3889504-4168038 GCA_009823505.1 Rhizomys pruinosus | reverse complement strand
GACTGCATCAAAGAACTGACTGAAACAGTGAACTTCTGCTCAAAACAGTCAACGTCCTCATGGAGAATATTGAGAAAGACTGAGAAAGAGATGAAAAGCATGTTTGGCAGAATGCATGAGCTCTGGCGGGGTGGGGGAATGGGCAGGAACACGGGTCTAGATTTGTTAAAAAAATAAAAATAAATTTATGTGAAAAAAAAATAGACCTCTAGCCCAGTTAACCAAAAAAGGAAAGCAACTCCAAATCAATAGTATTCGTGATGAGAGGGGAAACATCACAACAAAGTCAGGATCTAGGCAATCATATGGGAATACTTCAAAAGCCTATACTCCACTAAATTTGAAAAACTAAGAGAAATGGATGAATATTTGAAATCCTGGGAACCAACAAAGCTTAACCAAGAAAAGATTGACAGTTTAAACAGAACCATAATATTTGAGGAAATTGAGGCTTTAATAAAAAAAAAAAAAACCTTCCAACTAAAAAAACCCTGGGCCCACATGGATTCACAGCAGAATTCTATAAAACATTTAAAGGGGTCATACAACCATTACTACTCAGTCTGTTCAGAAGGATACAAACAGGGGGAATTCTCCCAAATCCCTTCTATGAAGCCAGCATCATGCTAATACCAAAACCAGGATTCATAGTTTTACTATAAACTACATGCAGGTAAAAAGACATATAACTTTACATTCCTAGATTACATAGCAAGTTGTTGTATATTTTAATGTTTTTTAGAAAATGAGATTTATTCTTTCTCATAAATCTTAGAACTAAAGAAAATAGAGACATATACTTCAAGCTATATCTATACCGATATCAGTCAATTGATAATATCTTTACTGACCAATTACCCACTTTCACTTATAAATAAGGATTTGTTGCTAGGATCCACCAATTTGGGATAATATAAGTCTTTTTTTTTCTGAGACTGTGTTACTTCACTTAGCATAACAGCTTCTGGTTCCATCCATTTACCTGCAAATTTCATGAAGTCATCTTTCTTTACCACTGCATATAACTCCAGTGTGTAAATGTACCATATTTTCATTATCCAATCATCAGTTGAGGGACACTTGGGTTGCTTCCAGCTCTTCACAGTTGTTAAAAGAGCAGCAATAAATATGGTTGTGCGTGTATCTCTGCTATAGGATGAGTCCTTTGTGTATATACCCAGGAGGGGTTTGATTGGTTCAAATGGCATGTTCATTTTTAGTCTTTGAGGAGTTCTTCACCCTGCTTCCATAGGGGTTGTATGAGTTTGCAATCTCACCAGCAGTAAACAAGTGTTCCCCTTTCTCCATACCCTCCCCAGCAATTGGTACCATTTGTTTTCTTGATCATAGCCAATATTACTTGGATAATATGAAATCTTAAAGAGGTTTTAATTTGCATTTCCTTAATTACTAATGATAGTGAACACAGTGAAAGGTGTTTCTCAGCCAACTTTATTTCTCTTGAGAAATCTCTGTTCAGATATTTAGCCCATCTTTTATTTATTTACTTTTTAGCCCATCTTTGAAATGAGCCATTGTTGTCTTGATCCTTTTTTTTTAGTAATTTATGTGCTCTAGATGTTAAACCCCAGTCAGATGTGTCACTGGTGAAGAGTTCCACTTTCTGGGTTTTCTCTTCACGTCCTCAATTGTTTCTTTTGCTGTACAGAAAGCTTTTTAGTTTAATGAGGTCTCACTTGTTGATTGTTGACCTTAATTGCTGCACAACTGCTGCCTTGAGTCTATAGCTCTGTAATATAGAGTTTGAAACATGGTATAGTAATCCCTTGCATTACACTTTTTGCTCAGGCTTTCTTTGACTATCTGGGGTCTTTTGTTTTTCCATATGAATTTTAGGATTTTTTTTCTAATTCTGTAAAGAAAGTCATTGGGATTTTGATTGGGATTGCATTGAATCTATATATTACTTAGGGTAGGATGGTCGTTTTTACTATATTAATTCTTCCAATCCATGAGCATGGGAAGTCCTTCCATATTCTGGTTTCTTCCTCAGTTTCCTTCTTCAAAGATTTATCATTTTCATTATAGTCTTTGGTCAGGTTTTTTCCAAGATTTTTGTGAGACTGTTGTGAATGGGAGGGTCTCCATATACTCCTCCTCGAATTGTTTGTTAGTGCCACATAGAAACTCTGCTGATTTTCATAGATTAATTTTGTAACCTCCTACTTTACTGAAACTGTTAATCATTTCTATGAGTTTTCCGGTGGAATTTTTGGCATCCCTTGGGTATAATATCATGTCAGCTGCAAAAAGGGATAGTTTGACCCCCTCTTTTCCAATTAGTACTCCTTTAATTTCCTTCTAATGTCTTATTGCTCTAACAAGAGTTTCAAGCACTATATTGAAAAAGAGTGGAGATAATAGTCAGCCTTTTGTGGTTCCTGACTTTAAGGGGAATGCTTCTAATTTTTCTCCATTTAGAGGGATGCTGACTGTTGGTTTGTTGTGTATGGCTTTAATTATGTTGAGGTATGTTCTCTCCAATTCAGTTACCTCTAGGACTTTAAATATAAAGGCATGTTGTATTTTAGCAAAGGTGTTTTCTGCCTCAATTGAGATTACCATGTGGTTTTTGTCTTTGAGTCCATTTCTATGAATTATGACATTTATTGATCTACATATGTTAAACCATTCCTGCATCTCTGGAATAAATCCAACTTGGTCATGGTGGATGACTTTTTTGATGTGTGCCTGTATGTGGTTTGCAAGAATTTTGTTGAGAAATTTTGTATCTATATTCGTTAAGGACATGGGTCTATAGTGGGGGGGGTTGGTTGTATCTTAGCCTGGTTTAAGTATTAGAGTGATACTGTATTCACAGAATGAATTTTGAAGATTTCCCTCTCTTTATATCCTTTTGACTAACTTAAGTAATATTGGTTGTAGGTCTTTTTTAAATGTCTTATAGAATTCTGCCATAAATCCATCTGGGCCTGGGCTTTATTTAGCTGGAAGGTTTTATATTCCTTTTTTAATTTCCTCATATGTTATGGGTCTGTTAAATCTGTTGACCTCTTCTTGGGTAAGCTTTGGTATGATCCATGGTTTCAGATAGTCATCCATTTCTTTTAGGTTTACAAATTTAATATAGTATAGGTTTTTAAAGTATTCCTGTATAATGTTCTGGATCTTTTGTTATCTGTTGTAATTTTTCTGCTTTCAACTCTAATTTTGTTGATTTTATGTTCCTCTTTTTTTTTTTTTTTTTTGGCTTAATTGGGCTAAGGGTCTCTCTATCTTGTTTACCCCTTCAAAGAACCAGCTCTTGGACACATTGATTCTTTCTATTCTTTTCTTTGTTTATATTTCATTAATCTCTGCTCTAATTTTTGTTATTTTTTTCTTGTCTGTTGTCACTTATTGCTGTCTTTCAAGTGCCTGGAGTTGCAATGTTAAGTCATTTGTTTGTGTTTGTGCTCTTTCTGCTTTTTTTTAATATAGGCACTTAGAGCTATAAGTTTCCCTCTTAGAACTGCTTTTAAAGTGTCCCAAAGTTTTGTTGTGTTGTTTTGTACTTTTCCTTTAAATCCAGAAAAACTTTTATTTCTTTCTTTATTTCTCCTCTAACCAATTCATTATTCAGGAGTGTGTTGTTTAATCTCCATCAGTTCCTGTATTTACTAGGGCTTCTTCTGGTGTTGATATTAAGCTTTATTGAATTGTGGTCTAATAGAATGCATGGTATTGTTTTAATTTTTTCTGTATTTGTTGAGATTTGCTCTGTGTCCAAGTATGTAGTCAGTTTGGGAGAAGGTTCCAATGGGGTGCTGAATAGAAAATATATTCTTTGATGTTTGGGTGGAATAATTGGTAAATGCTTTTTAGGTATATTTGGTGTATTGTATTGTTCAGTTCAGATGTCTCTTTGTTTACTCTTTGACCAGTTGACCTGTCTAATGTACACAGCAGAGTGTTGAAGCCCCTACTAGTAGTGTGTTGGGATTAATCTGTGCCTCAAAGTCCTATAGAATTGTGTTTATGGGGGGCTGGAGAGATGGCCTAGTGGTTAAGAGCACCGACCGTTCTTACAGAGGACCCGGGTTCAATCCCCAGCACCCACATGGCGGCCAAGGACCGTCTGAAACTCCAATTCCAGGAGAACTCCAGTTCCAGGGGAATCCGACACCCTCTTCTGACCTCCACAGCATTGCACAACACGGGTGCACAGACCTGCATGCAGACAGTACATTCGTACACATACAGAAATAAATTAAAAAATTTAAAAAAAGAATTGTGTTTATGAAGTTCAATGGATCAGAATTTGGTGTCTGTATATTCCTGATTGTGATATCTTCTTGGTTAAGTGTTCCTTTGATAAGAATGAAGTAACCCTCTTTATCTCTTCTGATTAGTTTTAGTCTATTTCATCTGATATTAGAATAACGACTCCTTCTTTCTTCTTAGTGCTATTTGTTTGGGATATTTCTCCACCCTTTTACCTCAAGATAGTCCCTGTCCTTGAAGGTGAGATGGGTTTCTTGCAGACAAAAAAAAAGATGGATTTTATTTCTTTTTTATTTTATTTATTTTTTATGTGTATGAATGTACTGTCTGCATGTAGGTCTGTGCACCCATGTCATGCAATACCACGGAGGTCAGAAGAGGATGTCGAATTCCCCTGGAACTGGAGTTAAAGACAGTTCTCAGCCACCATGTGGGTGCTGGGGATCGAACCCGGGTCCTCTGCAAGAGCAGTCGGTGCTCTTACCTCTAGGCCATCTCTCCAGCCCAAGGATTTTATTTCTTAATCCAATGTAGTAGTCTATGCCTCTTGATTGTGGAGTTCAGTCCATTGACATTTAAAGTTATTATTGAGAGGTGTAAATTGCTTCCCATCATTTTGGTTTCTGATGCATTCTTGTTCTAGGTTTGTATTTCCACAGTTCACCCTCATTAAGTACTTTCTGTTGTTGGTTGGGTATAGTCATTCTTTCTTCCACTCTTTATATCTATTCCTTCAAATATTCTCTGAAGGGCTGATTTTCTGTACTTTAATTCTTTCATCCTATTTATGTCATGAAAGATTTTTCTTTCTTCTTCAACTATAATAGGCATTTTTGCTGAGTAAAGTATTCTGGCATGGTGTCTATAGTAATTTAGAACAGGACCAATCTCTTCTGACTTTTGTTTGCATTGAGAAGTCAGCTGCAATTCTGATGGGTTTTCCTTTATATGTGACTTGTTGCTTTTCTTTTGCAGCTTTCAGTATTTTCTCTCTGTTTTAAACATCTAATGTTTTTACTGGTTCTGTCTGTTTGGTGTTCTATGTGCTTCTTGTGTTTGTAAAGATATGTCTTTCCTTGATTTGGGGAAATTTTATTCTACAATCCTGTTGAAGATCTGGTCAATAGAATTATCTTGTGATTCTTCTCTTTTTATACCTATGAAGTGTAGGTTTGGTCCTTTCCTGGTGCCCCACAGTTGCTGATTATTCCATTCATGTGTTTTTAATTTTTTTTCATAATCTTTACTTGAGCACTCCAGTTCTTCCATGTTGTCTTCCAGTCTTGATATTCTATATTCTACTTTATTTACTCTGTTACTGAGGCTTTCTCCCATCCTTCCCAGATGGCTTATTGATTGTTCCACTTCATTCTTTATTTCAGCCTGAGTTTCCTTCAGTATTTGTATATCTTTTGTTTCTTCATTCCAGTGTTCATCATTATCTCCTTTTAGTTTATCCTTATCTTCTATTAGTTCTTTGACTTGTTTGTGTGTTCTTTAAATTCATTGAATTCTTTCACCATGTTTATGATAGTTCTTTTAAAACCTGTGTCCTGAGCTACATTTAGAGGAGTCCTCATTGTAGGAGCTTCTATAGGGCTGGTAGTATATAGTGGAGACTTATTAATTGGGTATTTCATCTTACTGTTTTTTCATTGTGCTCTTGGCATGTGGATTTCTTTTGTTATTTGTGATTCTGGTATGAGACTCAAGTGTTTGTTGAAGACTGACTTTGTTGTATTCTTCAGGTTCCTTCATTGTCTTCTTATTAGTTATGCAAGGCTGGTTGGTCTAGGCTTCAGGTTCTCACTTCTGACTTAATACTTGAGAGAGCAGGTAGTTCTTACCCAACTAATCAAGAATGCCAGAGACCCAGAACAGGTAAAAATCAGGCAGGCTTGGACCCTGCATGACATGGGGTCTGCCTACTGGCTCTCCTGGGCTGGTTGCAAACATCTGTATCTGGGTCCAGGAGCAGGGAAGTCTACCCTGGAGCTGAGGGAGGGGCCCCAGGTGTTCTGTAGCTAGTGGGTAGGGAGTTTGTAATATCACTGCAGACACGCAGTTGAGAACTCTCACCACTGAGCAGAGGGCAGTCTCATACTCTCACTGGTAGAGTTGTGCTTTAGAACTGCCATGCCATGGTGGGGTCCACCCACCAGCTCTCCAGAGCTGGTTGGAAGCATCTGTTATCTAGGTCCAGGGTTAAGGAAACGCAGCCTGGAGCCAGAGGAGGGGCCCCAGGTGTTCCCTAGCTAGTGGGTAGATAGTCTGGAATGTCACTCCTGCACCTGCTGAATTCCAGTCACACAGGCCTCCACTGCTACTGCTGCCACCTTTTATTCTGGTATTGTAGTCCAGTATTAGACTGAATGTTCAGTGTGCACAAAGTCCATAGTTTTTTCTAATTCTACTCAGCTTTGAACTCCCATCCTTTAGCAAAACTATTTTTCTATGTCTTCTTAGAAGAAATAGGCCTGGAGAATCTTAGGTTGTGCAATCTAAACTCTTGAAGTTACACAATGTCCAGGTCAACCACTGCCTGTTATCTCCTGTGCTTCATTCAGAAAGGTAGGAAGCCCTTCAGACCTGAGAAGTGCTTTAGAGTCCATACTCATATATTTTTAAACTAGTCTAATTTAGTCTTATAAAAGATAGGATGTGGATGAGAATGACTTGGATTCATCTTACCATGGGAACACAGTGAAAACTCATATTTTATTAACTAAACATGGTTTCATGAACTGTTCTTTAAAATTAAGTGACAAGGATCCCAAACTATATTATATGTGTATAATTTAATTTTTTATGAGTAAGGAACTGAGAACATCATGGAAACTGAAGAATCCTAAGTAATTATCATTAGTAAAAACATGGCTCCTGCTTCGAGGCAGCTACCAGAACATTCCTCCCTGTGTCTCTGAAGTGCATGTTGTTTCCCCATGGCTGTGTTCTCAGCTGATCACTTCCTCCAAGTACCATGACAGGACAGGAGGCCTCTGCCTTATGAGGGTGAGGGCAGAGGGTTTGGAGCCAGATACTAAATAGCAGTGACAGAGCCAGAATAAGAGAAGGACATTGGGTTAAGACTCATTGGTCCTTGGCTCCCACAGTGGAGGAACATGGGACCAGGTCCCTGGAGACATGCTTTCCCTGTAGCTGTTCCAACAACACCTCACAAGGTCATTTCTCCTCCCTGCAGGATGGAGACCCCTGGATCTGTAAAGAAAAGCTGTCAGAGCTACTACGACTGGTGGCACCAAGGACTCAGAACATAATAGCCTTTGTGAAGAATTTGGCCCTCTCTTCAGGTAATCACAGTCCTCTCAAAGCTTCCTGCTCATGGCCCAGAACTATCAAGGCCTCCATGCTCAGTGCCTGCTGAGAAGCTAAGGAAGAGACCAGGGATTCTCACTGGGAACAAAAGGAAGATTCCCAACCCTGTCTACAGGGCTCGCTTCCCAGGCCCTGCCTTGGTGGCATAATCCAGGATCACTTCCTTTCTGGCCTGCCACCGCTGAAGGCTCCAGGCAAGGTTAGGGAGGGAGGACAGCAAGCCTGGTGGTCTAGGACGCCTTCCAATGTCAGCATGGTTGACTGCATATGTTCTACAATCTGAGTCTGAGGCAATTTGAACATTCCTGACACAGATGAAACACTTCTCCGGTTATTCAGGCCTTTTGAGTTTAGCATCTACACATCTCTATTTACTATGTACATAACACAAACCACAAAATGATTCTCGCCATTACCATGTTCAGAATACTCTCATATTACCAATTCTACACCGTCTTGGAACTCTACTTTCAACCCATTAGGTTAATGTTGGAACCCACTGATTAGTTTATGGCCACATTTGAAAATGCTGATTCTACAAACAGCTCAGTCAGTGTTTGGCATCCAAGAGGCTCATGGTACATGGGTGTTTTCATGACAGCTGGGGCTACAGGTTCACTTTCTGGGAGCACTAAGCTGAGCAGTTCACTTCACTGCAATCACCCACCCGGGTGTGAGTCTTCAGACCTGCCATCCCACAACACCACAGGATGGGAGATTTTCATGGAACACCGAGTTTTCTCTCAGCTCTGGAAGCCAATGTCCATGATGAAGGAGCAACTGGTTGGTTCAGATGAGGGTTCTCTTCCTGGTTTGCAGACAGAGCAGGCTCACTGTGTCTTCACATAACCTCCCATGTGTGTGTATGTGGAGACGAGAAGGAGGAAAGAGGGCAGTGGGCAGAGCATGCACAGACACATGCATACGGCAGACGATGGATAATACAGAGACGGAAGCTAAATAAGGTGGAAGATAGACAAGTGACAGCTCCTTCTGTTTTTTATTTGTGTGTATCTTCCCTGTTGTTATAAAGATGCAATTCCATGGATTATGGCCCTATATTTATGACATCACTTAACGTTCATTACTTACACATACTTCCTTAAAGGTTCAGTCTCAAAATATGGCTGCTGGTCACTAGAAATTTCACATATGAAGTTGAGGACATAATGGAGTCTCTAACACTGGTGATGTCATTAGTAGTCATGGTCACATCCTCAGGAACCTGGTGTTGGGCTATTTTGCCTCCTTACAATTGTCCACACTGTCCTCCAACCCCATTCTCCTTTTTCTATATAGAGTCGAGACGTGTTGTGGAGGAAGCCGCTAATTTCCTGACAGGCACACTGAGGAAAAAATATCTGGTGCTCCTGCTGACTGAAGACGCGATCTGGAAAGCCCTGGTAGAAGAGGCGGGATTGTCCAGGTGAACACCGTCAGGTGCCCAGCACTGCCCTAAGACCGCTGGCATAGCTTGTTTTCTCAGGACAGACACACCCATCTAGTCAGCCCCAGGGGTGAGGGTTGTGGACACTTTGTCTCACTATTGACTACCAGTTTATTCCCTGGTGAGGTGTCACTTCAGGTTGATTGGAGATGCTACAACCAGGAGACAGGACTATATTTGCCATCTTCAAACTATGTGACATTTCTATCATGGGAATTTAGTGTGAGACAAATAGGATTATGTATGTGAAGGGCCCAGCACTTGGTCAACACATAGTAAATGCTCGTGAAAGTTAGGTGTGAAAACCTGGTAATAAGTTATCAGAGCCAACAGTCTGGTCTTAGGAGAAAGGAATCGAGGAAAAGTCTGTACACGGCTAACTTGTGTTCCCACGATCATCAGCAGCTTCTTTTCCCCATCCTTGGGAAGCTATAACACACATCAGGATTCTTCTGTGGGCTATGGCAGTTGTCCAGAGGGCAACTGATCTGAGCTGGGTTGGCCCCTGACTGTCCCTGGCTATTTCAGGGATCCCAGGCTTATGTCTTATAAATCCGGATGTGTCAGCTGTTCAATGGGAATAGGAATCCGAGGAGATATGATGACAGCATGGGAAAAGCAACAGATGAGAAGTGAGGAGCCAAGTGTTGGATGCTTCCCAAAGCCCAGAGAACCAGGGTAGACACAGTGAGAGGTCACGAGCAAACGGGAGTGGGTCTTGTAGAGCGGTGTCGGCGGAAGGCTAGCTCACCAGCGAGGAGAGGGAGATGATTGACGGCACGGAGCAGAGCTCAGCCTCCAGCAGCGGAAGTGGAACAGGGAGAGGGAGCCTTTCCTCCCTCCCAGCTTCCAGCCTCGTGCCTCGTGGGCATCCAGGGCTGGGCACGTATGCTCCCTCCACATCCTACCAGAGCTGTTTGCAGAGGACACTGGGGACTCTCTTCCATTCTAATATCAGGAAAGACATGCCTTACAGACAGTGTCCAGAGTCTGTGTGGTTGGATGACAATCTGCATAATTCAAGAGTCAGAGGAGACCCACAGGTCCCATCACAGAACACAGTGTTTCCTCTATTGCCTTGGGCTGGTTCAGGTGATTTCTGACCTGTCAGTCACCACATCTGGGTCACAGAGTCTCTTCCATCTTTGTGCAGGGTTTTGGTGTGTTCACCTTTAACCTGGTTGCCACCGATCTTGTCTCTTAACCTGGTGACTTCTTTTATTACCATCCTGTATACTGGAGACGGGTCCACGATGGATAGTATGGAGAGTCTGTGTGCAGCTAGGATTAGTAGCAGCTCTTCTGCATCCCTGTTAACCTGGGCAGCCCCTGAGCCTGTGATCTGGAGTAATAGCCCATCAGGTAGTGGCAGAAAGAACAGTATTAAATCACCTTGAGGGTCTTCTCTACCAATAAGGTGTTTCTCTTAATTTATCCTTTAAGGTCTCAGAGATAGCTAAAAGCCAAAGTCTAAGGGAACCGTCCCGAGGAGCCCATTGTCCTTTTTGATACCATCAGCAAATTATGGAGTAACATAAACCAACCACTGTTGAGAATGTTCTAGAAGGAGCCTCTAAACTCATGGAAGAAGGCTATCATACCATTACACTTGACCACAGAGCAAGGGCACAGGTTAAATATCAACCAATGAAGAGATCCACAGGGCAGACCCTGGGACAGATTCAAACTCGAAGCTTTTGTGCTTTGGACTCAGTTGAGCATCTCATTCATGTGTGGCAGATCCCATGGACTCTTATGTACCAAGAAAGCTCACCCCGGGAAAGAAAGTTCACCCTGAAGCAGTTCACATAGTCAGGAAGACACTATTCAGAACCATTGTCCAAGGGGACAGAGATGGAGCCACTCTGCATACACAGAGAGCTGGGACATACCGCCACCTAGTGGGGAAGACAGGAAACAGCTGATCACTAACAGCAAATCAGAGCACTCCATGAGACTGTGGCCTACTTGGGACTGTCCCTACTTCCAACTTGGGGTCTCCAGCCCCTCAGGAAAGCCAGTGCCTTTGGTCTCCAGTTCCCCTGGAGGTCAGAAGTGACACTAAGTTGCACCACATACCACATGACTACAGTTGAGAATTTTACAGGAAATGCTTGGAAAATGAATGTAAGAAACTTGATTTTCCTGATTTGAAATATATACAGAAATTTAATAATGTAAATTGCAGATATGATTCAAGTCTACATTTGAAAAGCTGTAAGGGGTGTTCACACCAGGTACAAATAGACAAGATCATTTAATCAGTATTTTTAGAGCACTGCATTCTGTCCCGGGAGGCTGCTGGGAAACTGGCCGCTGACCTCACATCACCGCTGCACACTGTGGAAACCTAGGAATTTAGGGTTTTCACACTTAAGGTGCTCAACCTGTATGGTTTCATGGCCAAAGTCATGGCAAGCACAGACCTCCCTGCAGGCAGACACTTCAGGAGCTGCACGTGTCTTCCCAGCAGCTGAGGGAGGAGGAGCCTCTCTGAATCCCTGTGTCCATCTACAGTTCCCAATGGGAAATTAGTTTCACAGTGTTCACAATGATCTTGAGTGAATCTGTCTTTTCAAATGCCTGTCACTGTAACATTCCTTTTGGATCGAATCCTGTAAGTTTATCAGCAAATATTTGTGCAACAGTAGCAGCATCCTCATTAAACATACTTTTAGCAAAGGAAAAAAAAATGCCTGTCACTAGAGTCGCTTAACAAGTGTTTCCACGTTGTCCTCTTTGGACTGAGGTCCATGGTAGAAGAAAATCTCTTTACCTTTGAAAAATTATTTTCCATCACATTTTTGGTCTAAGTCTGTCATTAGAACAAGGTGGATCATAAGGATCCATCTCATAGCTTAAAGGACTGACTTGAACTTCTCCGTGACCTCTACTATTACAGGGAGGAGGAAGCTGCAATTCGTGACATTCTGAAGAACCATGTCGGACCTCAAGCCAACAAGGAAAAAACCAGTCTTCAAAAAGAACTACAGGACAGGAAGAGGTTTTTGGAAGCTTTTCCTCACTTGGAAAAGAAGCTCAGAGAGTACATCACTCAGCTCCATGAGATTGCCGACCATATCGCTCAGGTGCACAAGAACATTGCCATCACCAACGTGGTGACCGACTCCACTAGTGTAGTCTTAGGAATTGTGAGTATTGCTACTGTAGTTTTTGCAATCCTCACAGGAGGAGGCAGTGTTGTGGTTTTAGCAGCTGTACTGAGTGTGGGAGCAGCAGTCACTGTGACCAGGACTAAGAATAAAGTTGTGGAGGAAGCAAGCAGGATGTCAGATATGGCTAAAGCCAGCAGCCTAGTTTCAAATGCCAGGGGCATAATCAAGGAGATCACACAGATCATGCCTACAGTCAAAATTACTAATACGACCAGAGATTTAATCCCAACCCTCAAGTCCATAGCACAGCGCATCTGTGCCTTCAAGATGGCCAAAGGCAATCCAAACTTAATAGCAAATCCCAAGAACTTCACAACCACTGATACACTCTCTGCCCAATGTGCTAGGGAGGTGAAAGATGCCTTTGGAGCCCAGTTCAGGGCAGCAGGAATTACAAGTATCTTTGTTGCATTGAATAACCTTGTAAAAGCTTCAATACGTTTGGGAGAGGGGCCAAAGACAGAGTCAGCTGACAAACTACGGGAAATAGCTCAGAAGCTAGAGGCAAAGTTGAAGGAGCTTGTCCAGATCCACAGGACTCTGCAGTCAAAGCTGCCTAAGTGATTCCCTCCCCAAGAGGCAAAGGGATAGGGGAGATGACTTGGATAGGGAGAGAAATTAAGTAGGGGCATTTTGTTAGAGGGGAAAGTGAGTGAGATCGAGTCAACAGAACTGAGCATGGAGGTGTTTCTGGGGCTGAGCACATCAAGGTTAATGTACAGAGTTGCTGGGTCAAAGAGAAGATACAACTGCAGTCTAAAATAAGGGACTGTGGAGGGGGGGAGACTAATGGCGCACCGGGAGTTTGACTAGAGATGGGTTAGAAAAACTGACGAGCTGAAAACTGTAGAAAGGCCAACTTGGTTCTGACTATGGAGAAGACACAGCCCCCCCCCCCCCGCCCCGGTCCATCCCAACAGTACGACGGTCCAGCGAGCTCAGTTCCCCACTGGAACATTCTGATCCACAGTGACACAGGTTATCCATCCAGCCACTGGTCCACTGCTAGCCCCCTTTCCATTCCGATATCAACAATGTCAGTTTACCCTTGTATCCATCAGGCTGTGACTTGCCTATTATGATGTTCAAAATGCTAATGATGCTGCTGAGGGGGATGCTGAGGATGGTGGTCCACGGTGGGGAAAATAAGTAGGTGGATCTCTTGGCAAGTTGCTAACTCTCCACAGGACAGGATGACTGGGGGGCCGATGACATTCCAATTAATCTTCTTATAATATGCTGGGTTAATGGTTGACTTTGAGGCAAAGAGTAAAGTCAGAATTTAATCGAAAGTTACAACTTTATGGGGTGGAGATGCCTACTGTTTGTGCTCATTAAATGCAGCTTGTGGGCCTCAGCTTCCTCTTAAGCTGTGGGCAGAGTGGTGGATAAGGTGATGTCTCAGATTACCTAGCTCTTCTCTTCTTGTGCTCTATAAACTTTGCTTCAATAAACATCAAGTAATTGTTCAGGAAAAATTGTATTTGAAACAATCAGTAGCCACAGAGAGGAGGGTACTATGGGACCCAACAAAAAGACAGAAAGATTCAGGATGACACAACTGTAATCTTCAATGGAGCTATGGACAAATGGGAAGGCAGAGGAAGCAAGAAAGCTTGTGGCCCTGTCACATGGGTCATTGGGAGGAGTGGTAATGGATCTAACATGGTGAGCAGAGTCATGGTGGCTTCATTCCAGTCACAACCTGTCTGCTCTTGTCTCCACTGACACCAGGATGCTCAGCATAGTTCCAGTTCTGACAGCCTCCAGGTCCTTTGTAAAGCTCCACATGTCACTCCAACAGCAGGGAGGCTAAGCAGGAAAACACGCAGGGGTCCCTTAACCATTCTTGATAGCTGTGACACAAGATGGTTGCACTCAAGCCAAGATGGATCCTGGCCTGACACACTGAGGCTCTGTTGTGTTGGGTAGCTAGAGCCATGGGTGCCGGCTGCCTGACTTCCCTTCATCAGGAACCATCTGCCTGTGGTCAGAGAGCAAGTCCTTCACTGCTCTCCCCCCCCCCCCAGTTGCTGTCTCTCCATCCAGGCATTTAATTCAGATGAGGCCACCTGAGGATCACACCGGGACACTGGGGGAATCTCACACACATACACGGGTTGAAGACAGGTGCATTGTTTAGCATCAGCCAAGACCAGAACTGACTGGGGTCAGTGGCCCATGTGCGGGTGTGGGCAAGACTCAGCTGTAGTGGAGCCGAGAGAAAAGCCTGGAGAGGAAATGTCCCCATCCAAGCTGCTCTCCTCTTCCTCCTCCGATCCTCTGAGAGCTTCTTGCTCACTGTGTCCCTGTACCTGCACACTGTGTCCTGGAGCCACATCTTCCCTTGAGGATAGAGATTTGTTTAAGCACATACTTGCTCCTTTGGACAGCTTCCATTATCCTTAAAGCAAACTTGGATTCATGATGTCAAAGGTCCCTACTGCAGACAAGAGTGTACAAGGGTTCATTCAGAAGCAAGACTTCTGCAGAGATATTTATTAGGGAACTGATTCTGGATCAGAATGGGGGACTAAGAAGAGTGATGCAGGGGACAGATTAGTAGATACAATGTCACACTCACCATTTCATCATTTGCATGAGTGATTAAACTACTTGGAGCATCTGAGCAACTTTCAAGGAACATCCTCAGAATCTTCCTTTATGTGGAAAACTTAAGAAGCTCCACATGGGCCTGCACCAGTTGAGGAGTATCAAGCCTCCATATTTCCATGTGAGCATCCGAGTGGAAGGCATGAGCCAGAGCAGGAACATGGGGTGTGCGAACCTTCCCACCATCTCCTGTCACTCCTGAGGATCCTGCAGGCTTAGTAAATCCTTCTGTGTGCACAACCCTGGAGAAGGCTTCTCCCTGTCCGTCTAACCCTCCATTTGTCCGTGTTTCCTATATTCCCTCTGTTGATTCTTCCTTTTCTTCCTGAAAAAGTCTATAGGGTTACAGCTACCTTCTTACCTCCTACCTGATCAGTATGCTTCACTTCCTGATCAATTCCAGCAGATCAGATCCTGCATAATTCACATACTTCTTAGATTCCTTGGACACTGAGTGCATCAGGCCCTGAGTACAGAAGTTTCCCCTGTATCTGGATAAATGAATTGCCTATGATAACCCTGGAATTTCACTGAGGTGCTTGTGTGAGTTGGGATTCTTTGGGGTAGAAGCAATGGATGAAGACTCTGGGTGACATGAACAAAAAGAATATCCACCGAAAGGAATTAGCATATTCATAGGATAGAAGAAAGGGAGAAATGCTCTTGTGTCCCAGGACAGTGACCTGGTTCCAATCACAGGAACTTATGGTCCTCTTCCCAGTGTTCCGCCAGAGCTGCCTTAGGTCCAAACACTGACAGGTGCCCCCATCTATGCTTCACATTCTCAGAAGACAGAATAGCTTGAGTCAAATGATTGGACTCCTAAATGAAAGGACATGGATGAAAAAGGAAGAGGCAAGGTAGAGACACACCAAGAGAGGAAGTCTCAAGTCCTGAATGGGTGCTTACTTCATACAGTCAGTTCTTCCCTACAGAGATACATGTGTCTCCTTCATATATAAACATGGGATTCAGGTAGCCTCCACCAACTGCAGCTCACTGTTATATCATAGAACACAGACTAATGTGTGTGTGTGTGTGTGTGTGTGTGTGTGTGTGTGTGTGTGTAACCACGTAGTACAATAGAGTCTTCAGTGACCCTTTGCTGCCCTGCACCCTGCAATGTTAGCATCTCTGTATGCGTCCTCTCCAGCCGTGCAGGGCAGCTTTGGGAGCTTTGGCATCAGTGTAATATCAGTTATTGGACATCCAGCTGGACCTGGTCACCATTCACCACTAGCCAAAGGCCAGGCTGGAACCAGGATACAGTATCATGGTGTCTGATGTGCCATGACTCATCTCAGGCCCAGAAGAGCTTTGGAATGAAATCACACTCTGTAAACCCTGAGCCTTGGAATAAGTTCCCTTGCTTTAGGGATCCAGCCTCATCAAAAAGGGGAAAACAGGGTTAGGAATCCCTGAACACAGTCTTAGCTCTGCCATTCTGAGGTAAGCTTTATCCCACCTTCTGGACCTTATAGCTCTCCTTTGGGAAACCAGAGTATGAACACCTGCATCTCTTAGCAGTTTTTGAAGTTCTGTAGTCATGTGTATCCAAATGTTTTGCAAATTTTGGGCAAAACTTTGCAATTTTTTCTATAAGATTCACTGTGTTCTGCAGGGGCACTAGTCCTGCAATTGAACAGGCTGAAGAGGGTACAGCACAAGGTTACTCCACTAACATCTCGGGGACCACATCAGAGGATGCAAATCCTTTTATTCTATGCAACAAGCAGCTTACATAGGTCTGGAGCAGGCAACCTCTACATCATATGGCCCCACCTTCCAGCTGTGGGAGTACCTGAGCTTGGGCATGTGTGGGCTAACATTTCAGCCAGCATGATTTAGAATCACAATTTGGAATGACATGTGATGATAGAGAGGTCTAGGTTTGCCCCCCAGGAAGTGATGCCATGCAATATGGGGCCTGTCTGTTCCAAACCTATATAAGCTTTGCCCTGTAAAAATAAAGGGAATTCCTACAAGTTGTACCACATGACAAGATCCCTGAGTTGTTATTGCAGCATATTTCCCTTAGCCAGATTGATCCTGGATCCAGTCAACCACCACATCTGAGATATCTTCTCCCTGCTGATAGCTGCCCACCACCAGCTGGTCCTAGTTCACCTTGAGGACCCCTTTTCCTTCCCTTCCAGACCCCAGTTTCCCATGTATGAAACCCAATGTCATGGCCTCAACCCATTACCACCCACCCCTTGTCTCAGAGACTCTGATCCCTTCAGAATCACCTCGCAACACTCCCATTCTCCATGCACGTAAGCCCTCCCAGGCCTACCACTTAGTTCAGGACCTTCATCTTATTAATGAGGCAGTCTTCCCAATATATCCCATGGTCACCAATACCTATGCCCTTCTCTCTAATATTCCTCCCACCAATTCTCATTTCACTGTCCTAGACCTAAAGGACACCTTTTTTACTGTCCCTCTGTTCCCTGACTCATATTTTCACTTTGCCTTTACCTGGTTGGACCCTGCTACCTGGTGTGCAAAACAACTCACATGGACAGTCCTCCCTCAGGGCTTCCAGGATAGTTCTCATTTCTTTGGCCAAGCTTTGGCCCAGGACCTCTACTCCCTTGACCTTGATCCCAACACACTTCTCCAGTATATAGATGACATAATGCAGCCCCTCTTTCCCTCTGTCCCAATGGGCCACCTCTCAGCTCCTAAACTTTCTTGGCTCCATGGGACACCTGTTTCCCCATCCCAAGCTCAGCTACCATTGTATACCTAGGTGTTTAACTCAGCTCGGGATCGAAAATCCTTACCTCTGACCGAGTCCGAGCCCTGCAGGACTGACAGCCCCAACCACAGCAGACCCGATTCTCTCATTTGCAGGCCTAGTGGGATTCTTCTGCCACTAAATCCCCAAATTTGGCATTACAGCCAAGCCCCTGTACAAGGCAGCTATTGAAACCCCCATGGGACCCCTTACCCACCTGGTCACTGTCTGATGTCACTTCTTGTTGTGTGACACCCTCCTACCAGTCCCCACTCTGGCTCTCCTGAAATCCTCCTGCCACCTCTTCACAGAGGAAAGGATAGGAGTTGCCATGGGGGTCCTGGCTCAACCTGTCGGGCCCTCATGTCAGGCAGTAGCCTTTCTGTCCAAACAGTTGACCCCATCATGTGTGGATGGCAGCCATGCCTGAGAGCTTTGCAGGTGGCAGCTGAACTCACCCTTGAGGTCCTCAAGGTCACCCCACTTCAGCAGGTGACCATGTGCTTCTCATACCCCCTATCAGATCTCCTGATTCACTCTCCTCTCTTTCCCTACATGGGCCCTTGCAGGTCCAGGCCTTTCATCTACCATTCCTGGAGAATCCAGAAATTACCCTGGCCTCCAGCTTGGTCCTAAACCCTGCAACCCTCCTCCCAATCTCATCATGCCCTGGAACTCCCTCTCACTCCTGCCAAAGAGACAGTGGAGGCCCTTCAAGTGCCTCAACACAGTCTTCTGGACCAACCCCTTACAGATTCCCCAGCTCACCCTTTTTGTAGATGGGAGCTTGCTTGTGGACAGATCAGGAAACCACCAGGTGGTCCATGCACTGGTCACCCCCACTGAGACCTCTGAGCCAATCTACCTACCAGTAGGGACCACTTCACTAAAGGATGAACTGATCGCCCTCACCCAGGCATAACAGATAGCTAATAATCCAAGGGCCAACATCTATACTGACTCTAAGTATGCCTTTTAATAGCCCACACCCTTTCTGTCCTGTGGAAAGAAAGAGGAACCAAAGGCACTCCCATCGTTAACGGGCCTCTTATAGCCAGGCTCCTAGAGGCACTCCAGCTCCCAGTAGAAGTTGCCATAAACCATTGCTGGGGGCACCAGGTCCGCATAGACCCGGTGGCCTTGGGCAATGCCTGGGCTGATTCAGTGGCCCAGGGACCAGCCTCCAGCCCTGCTGAATCCACAGGGCATATTGTCTTCTTGACACCTTCTTACAGGCCCAATTACCTACCACAGAAGAGGGACAAATTTCTGGAAAATGTGGCCACACAGGCAAAAGACAGATGGCTCTACCTGAACAACCATCTCATCCTCCCCAGAGAGCAGGTGTCCTTCATCATCTCTGACATCCACCAAACCATACACATTGGTCCCAAGGCCCTGTTCAATTTCCTAGAGTCCCTCTTTGACCCCACCAACCTTCGAGCTCACATTTTACAGGCTCATTCTTCCTGACAGATGTGCACCAGGGCTAGACCACAGAGGGATCTCCAGATATCCCAGCCCCTGCACCAACTCCAAGGACACTAACCAGGTGAAGACTGGCAGATGGACTTCACCCACATGCCCACACACAAAAATCTCCACTATCTCCTAACCCTTGTTGATACCTTTACAGGGTGGATCAAGGGGTTTCCCCCCCTCCAGGGAAATAGCAGATGTGGTGACCCAAACAGTCTTGAAACATATCATTCCCTGGTTTGGGGTACCACAAATCATCCAAACAGACAATGGCTTTCACCTCCAGGGTCATCAAGCTTGTCAAGCTTATGTCTGAAGCCCTAAACATCTCCTGGAAACTTCATATTCCATACTGCTGACAGTCCTCCAGGAAGGGTAGAAAGGGCCAACAGCCTCACCAAACCACAACTCAGCAAACTCTCTACTAAACTTAGGCTACCCTGGCCCTCCCTTCTCCTTACTGCTCTCACCTACCCTCTCAGCTACCACATGCTCTCCTGTAGGCCTTAGCCCCTTTGAGATCCTCTATGGACAGCCATTCCTCCTCAACCACCCCCTGCCGCCCAGCTACCTTCCCCACCTATCCCTCCTATGATCCGTACTCTGTTCACACGCCAACAACTACCTCTCTGCCCCTATGCTGGCAGGCCCGGCAGCCACTGAGCCCACCCCTCTTTCCGCAGGGGATTGGGTGTTTCCTAAACAGCTCTCTCCCAAGTCACTGAAGCCCCTACACCGTATTCCTCACTACCCCTTCAGAGGCCAAATTCCTGGGACATCAGTGCTGGTACCACTTATCCAGGTTCAAGAGAGAACCTGTTCAGGATGAATGGTCTGTCGGGCATTGGGGGCCCACCACCCTCAGGCTCTTCAAGAGCCACTCTATGGATGGGAATCCTGAGATCCACTGGGCGAGAGACATGACAGCTATCTCGGCTGATCAGTGACGCTTTTATGTCCAAGAGTCTTACATGGATGACACAGGTACTCACATGGCCTACATGGGACAGGGAGACTGTGAAGCTGAGGGATGCCAGCAGACTGTCTCCATTTCTGTTCCCACCTTCCACTGTGCTCCACTGGGCTGGTCTCACCTCTACGCCACACCCAGTGGGTCTGGGAAAACAGGGTGGCCCTGGAAATACTGCAACGTGCAAGGATTCCATGCCTGTGGACCCATCGATTGTAGGCACAACATCCTCCCACAGAAACACCCCTTACCTGTTACCCCGCAAATATGTTTCACATCAACATCCGAGATCCATGGGATGATCCTTGGGCCCAGGGCATTACTGGGAAGATGTACAAATGTAAAATGTATGCCTACCCATGTAAAGAAATTAAAATCTGGTGATCATATGTCCAGGTAATTTTAGCCATATTTCACAGCCTGGCAAACCTCACTGAGACTATCAGACAACAGGAGGACTCTGTCTGGTCCCATTTGGTTCATGACACCCACCAAGGTAAGCCCTTCTCCTGGCTGGGCCTGGTTCAGGAAGGGGTGGCTTTACTCAAACTCTCAGGACTATCTAATTTTAGTAGCTGCTTCCTCTGTATCATCCTGGGTCACCCTCCTTTTGTGGCAATACCCTGGCAAACACACTTTGAGGTCCTTCCCTCCTCAAAACAATCACCCCCACCTCTAATCTAGGAAATTCCGCTCTTCTTGGACTCTGTGAACACTCAGGTCTCCTTTTGTTACTTAGGCTCACCCGTCCTCTGCAACACCCCTAATTCACCATCAACAGCCATTCGGGCACCCCTACAAGGGTTCTTCTGGTATAATAGGACTCTGAAAATTTCTCATCCAGGACTTCCTCTCCCTCCTCTCTGTGCTTCAGGTGAGACTGGTCCTACAGCCAACATGCTATGGGAAGACCAAATTTGCCCTGATTTCCTCTCCCCCTGCTGAGCCCAGATGGGGACAGACATGTGCAGTTTTTTTCTCTCCCAGTAATGGTGGGCATCTCAGTAGCTTCATCTTTAGTGGCATCCGGCCTGAGACATGGGCATGCTAGCACATTCGGTTACCATTACTAAAGGGCTGTCTGAACAATTGAAAAAGGCCATTGAGGACTTGGCAGAGTCCTTGGCCTCTCTCCAGTGCCAGATCACCTCAGAGGTCCGAGGTCACATTGCAGAATCACAGGACACTGGACCTCCTCACAGGTGACAAAGGGGACACCTGCCTGTTCCTGGGAGAGGAGCACTGCTACTGCACCAACGAGTCAGGCCTGGTAGACACTTGGATCGAGTCACTCCAGAGGCTGGGGGAAGATATCAGAAGACAGCAAAACCCCCTCTTCCCTCACCCTCTGGTGGAAGTCCTTCCTTTTCATATGGCTCGCCTTTATTTTGTGACCCCCTCATCCTTGTTTGCTTGTTTTTTCTCCTTGCTCCCTGTCTTCTTCACTTTCTCCAGGAACAAATCCTTGAGGTTTCCAAAGTGGTGGTTAATCAAATGCTCCTACAACCACACTTCCCTTTAAGCACAAGCCCACCAACTCCCGACTCCTCCTCCCCATGTCATCCCATGCCAGCACCAGATCTGAGCTGGTGCTCATATACCCAAAGAGGTTGGGATGTTATGTCAGGGCCCCAGCTCATCCCTGTGCCCCATTGCCCCAGCCCTCTCTCCCCCGACCCATGCTGGAAAGCCCCAAACAAAGGGATGGCACAAAAGCCCAGTTCTGCATTCTGGAGAGCTGATACAGGCCGCCTAAGTGCCTGATCAGGTGCTCAGACCATAACCGTACTTGGACACAAATCACTCCTAACTGGTACATCATCTTCCCTCGACCCCCAGACCTATAAGACACCCCCCCCTGTTCTAGCCCTGGCTCACACTTCCCTGGCCTCTGCATCTGCAACCAACCCATTGGAAATGAAAAGCTTGGACAGACCTGAGAGTCTCATGTGTCACTTCAAAGAAAAATGGACTGTTTCCCTTCTCACCCACTGTCACTTGTGGGTGAGAGACCACTTGTGGAAGAGGGGGTGTGTCAGAGTATAAAGGCTGAGGAGATGGGGGTAAATCATGAGATCATAGCAAATGCAGACTAGACTTTCATTTGGTCAGCACACTTGTATGTGCAGGCCTTTCCAGCCAGATGTGAGACTTTGGGTACAACCAAATTCCCTATCTGCGTAAAATAGGACACAGATGCTCACTAACTGGGTTTGTGTAAATGTTGCTTGTATTTACTAGTTGGTTTTCTCTGTATTGGATTTTTATTTTGGCATTAATTAGTCTTAGTATTTATACAGAGCAGTCAGGGCCATTTGGGCCAGACAAAGGTAATTGACCACTATTTCTATGATACTATCTAAGCTCTTGGAAGCTAATGGGAAAAGAGAGAGATGCAAGCATATCGGTTCTGAGCTTAGGTGTGTGCATGAGCTAACACCCAGCCAGCGCCTCCCAGAGGCACAAGTGAGAGTAACAGGACCTCTCTGGCTATGGCCACAAATTGGGATGTGATGATGTAAAGGCCTGGGATTGGCCCCTGGGAGGTGATGTCACACTGCATATACATGATATGATTCATTTGAATAAAGCGCCATTTTGTATTTGCATTTACACCCTCCCATGTGTCCGTGTGCTGTGCTTTTCCTGCATGCTTCCTGCATGGCCTGGCCCACTGTGGAAATGACCAGGACTTACTTCACTGCCACCCTCTTCTGCCTCAGTGGGCACCTGTACACACATGGCACATACTCATACAAACATATGCATATAATATACATATGTGGGAACTAAGAAACATCTCTTCTCTGGACTGTCTTTGAAGCATCTGTGACCATGTGTGTGTGGAGAGATCCCTGAGCCCTTCTTGGTTTCATTCCATAAAGCATAAAGGTAGGTGTTTTAAAAGATTTCAGATGCTATAGTTGTAGTAGAATTAGATAGATAGATAGATAGATAGATAGATAGATAGATAGATAGATATAGATATAGATATAGACATATATTTCTCAAAACAGTCTTTCGCCATTGCCAAGTGCATGCTGCAGTGGCGGCACAGAGTTCATGGAGCAATAGTCATCACCTCCAGATCAGAATATTCTTTGTCTTGGAAAATGACACCTGTTTCAGGAAGTAACACCTCTCTTCATCACCCACATTCCGTCAAAAGCCCTCCCTCCCTCTGTTTGCAGGATTCCACTGCTCCAAGATCATCATGTGTGGGCAGCACGTAGGATTTGTCCTTCTATGTCCAAGTTTGGTTCATGTCCTCTGGCTTCATCCTCTTTAAGGCTGAGAGATATTCCATTCTATATACTGTTGTATTTTTCATATCCATCCATCCATCAATGGATACCAGGGCTGTTCCACCTTTAGCCTGTTGTGGATCAAGTTGATATGAATGTGGGAGTCCAATGTCTGTCCCTGGCTCTACTTCCATTTCTTCTGTGTGATTATGCAGAAGTGGAACTGCTGGATCACACGACAATTGTCTATTATGTTTTGATCCTTTATTGTGGCTAAAGCACTCAGGTGTGACAGATTTCAAGGCCAAGTTGTAACATGACAGCAACACCTGCCATCCCTCCTTGGTGAAGAAGGAGGTGGGTGCTGCCCTTGACCCATGCTGCAGAGGTGCCTGGTGGGTGACTCTTGGTCCCTTCCCATCCACCTGCCATGTCCCCTCTCTCCTACTTGGAAATCTATTTAATATGATACTGTGGGGGAAAATACACCTTCCTTTGAAGTGGACTTATCATCAGACAAGCTGTGAACTACAAAGATGGAGTCTAGTTTACTTAGAGGGAGGGGTTAAGGGAAGAGCTGAGACCACAGTGAGATTCTCCAGATGCTTGCTGAGAACTCAAGCTGAGAACATTGCGGAAGCCCCAGCATCATGTTGACAGAGGGACTGGTGTAAGAGAAGCTGGTATGAATGTGGTTTCAGGCATCCATAGCCCCATGTAAGTGAATGCTTCTCATCACTTTGTAGGCAACCCTGAACAAACTCTCTAGGCTTCCTGAAACTGAGACTGGAGAGTCTGTTCCTTTATTTGCCTGGTAACCTGGGAACTGGATGGTGGTAGAGATGGGGCAGGATACTGTGTGCATGGGTATCCCCTGGGAAGAAATATCTGCAACAGATGCCCCATCCTCTCTTTGGTTAAACCCCACTGGAGATTTTCTCGGTAATCAGAAGAGTCCTCAATGTGAACTCCAGACTCCCAGTCAACTACTCAATCCTATTTTAAATCAGACTCCCAAAGATGCTGTGTTCATTCTTCAAATATGTCTGATGCTCCTGATCAATTTGCACTTCATCAAAAAATCCTGCAATCATATGTTGAATTCTGCCATATGCATACCTAGGTCTAAACCTTCTTGAAGTTGGCATTTACATGAATCCTGATGTCCTGTCCGAGAAAAGACACAGTGTTCATCTTCTCCAAGCCAACTGTCCTCTCCAGGGCGTGGGCTGGTGAAGTAACCAGACCACCAGAAGCCTTTGCTGCTAAGCCCTTCTTTGTCCACTGGGTGGTGCTGGTGTTCACCTGATGCCTCCCAAAGCCATTTCAAGGTTCTTTTCCCATGGCATTGGGGTCACTTTTCTATTGGCTGCTATGACCTTTGGACCAAGGACATTGACAGAGTCCCCAGCTCTGAAGTGACAGCAAGTTTAAGTGAGTTTCCATGTGGTGTCACTGGGCAAACTTTTCTAAGATGGAGTTTTAGGATGTCCAGCTGGGATGGGCTGTACTTGTGAACCTCGAGGACGAGGCTCTTATTTTTCTCTTTCAGGTAAATCTGGAGCCCCGTGATGCTGCTCCACTCTCACTCTATTCAAAGTGTTTAAGTGTTCTAGTTCATTCTACGTCTAGTTAGAGGGGCCTAACACGGCTGGCTCAGTGTTTGTATAGACATTATCATACTTCTCCATCTCACTGTGGTTTTCTCTGACTGTCCAACTACAGTTGTGTTGATAAAGACGGGGGGAGATCAGGGAGTTTAGAGAAAGAAAACAAGAAAAATAACTTTTAAGGTTTTTTTAAACATTTTTTAACTTATTTTTTAATTTTTTAATTTATTTCTGTATGTGTATGAATGTACTGTCTGCATGTAGGTCTGTGCACCCGTGTCGTGCAATGCCACGGAGGTCAGAGAGGGTGTAGGATTCCCCTGGAACTGGAGTTCTCCTGGAATTGGAGTTTCAGACCATTCTCAGCTGCCATATGTGTGCTGGGAATCGAACTTGGGTCCTCTGCAAGAGCAGTTGGTGCTCTTAACCGCTAGGCCATCTCTCCAGCCCCTAAGGTTTTTTTTTTTTTTTAATTTATGTGTGTGTGTTTGTGTATGTGTATGTGCACCAGTTGCATGCAGTACAGGTGGAGGCCAAAAGAGGGCATCTGATCCCCTGGAGTTGGAGATAAAGACAGTTGTGAGCCACTTGATTTGGGTGCTGGGAACTTAAGCCAGGTCCTCTGAAAGAGCAGCAAGTGCTCGAAGAGCAGCAAGTGCTTGTAACTGCTAAGCCATCTCTCCTGCCCCAGCACAACTTTAAAGAAGCAAAAATAGTCATGATACCTAATATCTAATGCTGGCATTTGGCTTGAGTCCCTGAGCTGTAAGATGTAAGCCACTACCTCTCTGAACGCCTCTATTTCCTCAACTGAAATTCATAGTACACCCCGCATATTATCAACAATAATTACATATTGATTTGGGAGCTAAGGGAAGATTTAGATTCCAAGAAATGATTACAATTCTCCAGTCAAATGTTACAGCTATTGACTTTCCAGCAGTGAGGTGAAGATCCTGTCATCATCTTTCCTTCCCTCAGCAGCTGGGAGGGGACGGCTGTGGCTTCCATTTTTGGTGATGTTGAGCAAAAGATGATCCATGCCAACTCAACCAGACCACGGCCCCGAGTGGAGCAAGGGACATGGGTAATGGGCTGGCCATAGCTTGAGAACTGTTGGAAGATGATTATGGCTGGATGAGGGAAAGCAGACCTTCCTTAAGATCTCTAGTTAGGCTGAAGAGGCTTCAGTGCATCAACTTGCACTGAAGGACATCTGAGTAAAGTGCTTGACCAAATGGGACTTAGCATGTATGGCAGAAGACAGTAGGCCCGGGGGGAGTAGAGGTGTGCGGGGGGGGGGGATATAATTTGATTAAGAATTATTTTATGAAGTGTACAAAAGGGCAGCAAGTAGGCACAGGAGGAGGAGACACCTGCTGCTGAGTCGGACGCCTGTCTCTCACAACTCTTGGAGGTGCTGGTTATTGAACCAAGGGCCTAACATACCCTAATGAGAGCTCTGCCTATGAGCTGTGTCCCCATCCTTACACACTGAAATGAGAAGAGTTGTAGAAACAGGGCCTGCAAATTGGGATAGAAGTAGAATCCTAGCAGTAGCCTGTTCTCAAGTCTGTGGGTTCTCTGGAGGCTTGTGGACTGTGACCGCTGCTTTCTCCATGTTCCCACCCCTACCCTGGTGTGCTAGATTTCTTGCCAAGGAGGAGTTGGTGTCAGGATCCAGACATGGTTTACAAATTTATTAGAGTACAGATTCTTAAAATATTCCTGAAGAGGTTGAAGATGGCAGTTCTCAGCAGGCGCAGCCTGAGAGAGGGAGGTGGAATCAAGGGAGAGGGCTCCTCAGGCATTGAGAAGCGAAGGAGGTGGGCCTCAGGCATTCGGAGGCATTGGAGGCCACCTGCCTGTGTCAGGGGGCATAGGCTATCCACAGGCATCTGGAGGCGATGGCTAAGGCAGCCAGCAGGTATTGGGAGGCAGCCAGTTGGCAGCTGGAGGCAGAGGTGGTCTGCAGGAGGAAGTGGTGGTGACTCAGCTTGCAGGTGGCCAGAGGTGGCAGCAGTGGCTCAATACATAAGGAACATCGGAGAACCTTCCTTCAGCTCCAGGCTAAGTTTCCCTGTCCCAGGACCCAGATACAGACATTGGCAACCAGCCCTGAAGAACCTGTAGGTGGACCTCACATGGTGAGGTGGTTCTCTGAGTGTATCTCTCCCGGTGAGTGTATGAGGTTGGCCTCTGCTTGGTGGTGAGAATTCCCAGCTGTGAGGCAGCATTGGTATCACAACTCCCTACCAACTAGCTGAGGAGAACCTGCCCCCCCCCCAGCTCCAGGCTAGACTTCCCTGACCCTGGACTCAGAACCAGATGTTTACAGCCAGGCCTTTGGGGAATTGGTGGGTGGACCCCACATGGTGCAGGGTTCAAGCCTGCCTGATTATTACCTATCTCAGGCCTCTGGAAGGACCTCCTGACTGGCTGGGCAAGGGGTGGCTGCTCTCTCCAGTACAAAGTCAGAAGTGAGAACCTGAAGCCTAGGCCAACCACCATTGCATACCAAATAAGACAAGGAAGACACCAGAAGAATACAAGCTAAGTCAGTCTTCAATTCAATAAGAAACACATGAGCTTCAGACTAGAATCACAAATAAAAGAAATCCAAATGCCAAAATCACAATGAAAAAAGCAGTAACATGAAAAGCCCAAATAATAAGCCAAATACTATGAGTCCTGTAGAAGACTCATTCTTCATTATAGTAATGAAGACCACTAGATGTAACTCAGGACACATCTTTTTTTTTAAGTTATTTTATTTTATTTATTTATTTTCTATGTGTATGAATGTACTGTCTGCATGTAGGTTTGTGCACCCGTGTCGTGCAATGCCTTGGCGGTCAGAAGAGGGCGTCGGATTCCCCTGGAACTGGAGTTCTCCTGGAATTGGAGTTACAGATGGTTCTCAGCCACCATGTGGGTGCTGGGGATCAAAACCAGGTCCTCTGCAAGAGCAGTCGATGCTCTTAACCACTAGGCTATGTCTCCAGCCCCTTTATTTATTTATGTGTATGAATGTACTGTCTGCATGTAGGTTTGTGCACCTGTGTCATGCAATGCTGCGGAGGTCAGAAGAGGGCATCCGATTCCTCCGGAACTGGAGTTAAAGATGGTTCTCAGCCACCATGTGGATGCTGGGGATCAAACCCAGGTCCTCTGCAAGAGCAGTCGGAGCTCTTAACCCCTAGGCTATCTCTCCAGCCCAGGACACAGATCTTAAAAGAACCACCATAAACATGATCAAATAATTTAAAGGGCACACATACAAACAAATAAAAAAACTAAAAGAAGATAGGAACAAACTAAAAGAAGACAATGATAAACTGCAGAATTAATTCACAAAAGATATAGAAACACTGAAGAAAACTCAGGCTGAAATGAAAAGGGAACTGGAACACTCAACACGGCATTTGTAAATGATGGGAGAGAGCCTTAATAACAGAAGGAATGAAGTAGAAAACAGAATATCAAGACAACAATGGAAGAACTGGGTTGCTCAAGCAAAGATTATGAAAAATTTAAAAAAACACAAAAATGGAATAACCAGGAACTGTGGGATACCATGAAAACACCAAACCTATGCATCATAAGAAGGAGAATATTTAGCTGAACGTGGTGGTGCACACCTTTAATCCTAGCACTTGAGAGGCAGAGGCAGGCAGATCTTTGTGAGTTCAAGGCCAGCCTGGTCTACAGAGCGAGTTCCAGGACAACTGGGGCCACAGGGAGACTCCGTCTCAAAAAGACAAAAAAAAGGAGAATAGATGAAGGAGAAAAATGCCATGATAATGGTATTTCCCATATCTTCAGACAAATTGTAGAAGAAAATTTTCCCAAATTAAAGAAAGACATACCCATACAAATATGAGAAGCACACAGAATACCAAATAGACAGACCAGAAAAGAACTTCCCCATGCCATCCCATAGTAAAAACACTAGATGTTCAAAACAATGAGAGAATACTGAAAGCTGCAAAAGAAAAACAAGTCACATATAAAGAAAACCCCATCATAATTACAGCTGATTTTTCAGTGCAAGCAATGAAGGCCAGAAGAGCTTGGACCAAAGTATTTCCAGTTCTAAATGACTATAGATGCCAACCCAAAATACTTTATCCAGCAAAAATGTCTATTATAGTTGAAGGAGAAAGGAACATCTTTCATGACATAAATATACTTAAAGAATTCTTGTCCAGAAAGCCAGCCCTTCAGAGTATAACACTTGAAGTAATACAAATACTGGAGGGAACAGAAATTACTTAATGAGTGTGTCACTGTGGAAATACAAGACTGCACCGGAAGCCAAAATGATGGGAAGCAATTTAAATCTCTCAATAATAACTTCAAATATCAACTGACAGCAATGTACAAAAGCTCAGCCAGACCTAGTGTTAAACGCCTTTAATCCCAGCACTTGGGAGGCAGAGCCAAGCAAATCACTGTGAGTTCAAGACCAGCCTTGTCTTCATAATGAGTTCCAGACCAACTGGAGCTACAGGGAGACCCTGTCTCAAAAAGACCAAAAAAAAAAAAATCTCAAGGACAAATATATGGAATAAAATGTGTGCTGGTGAAAGGTCAGCTGACCACTGGGTTCACCCCTACTTAAAACCCCTTCTGCTAGCACATAGTCATTGAGCTACCAAAGTTTACAGACATGAGACTTCAACAAAGCAGATTTTTGCCCACCTCCTCAAAGTGCCATGGGAGATAAGCAGGAAGCAGAGGAGTCTGCCATGGATGGCGTGTAATAGAATCTGCCATGGAAAGTGAGTAATAGAGTCTGCCATGGACAACTTGCAATAGAGCCTGCCATGGACAATGCGTAATAGAGTCTGCCATGGATGTAGTGTAATAGAGTCTGCCATGGATGATGCATAATAGAGTCTGCCATGGACGGAGTGTAATAGAGTCTGCCATGGATGGAGTGTAATAGAGTCTGCTAAGGACAGAGTGTAATAAATTCTGCCATGGACAATGCATAATAGAGTCTGCCATGGACGGAGTGTAATAGAGTCTGCCATGGACAGAGTGTAATAAAGTCTGCCATGGACGATGCGTAATAGAGTCTGCCATGGACGATGCATAATAGTCTGCCATGGACAGCGTGTAATAGAGTCTGCCATGGATGGCGTGTAATAGAGTCTGCCATGGATGACATGTAATAGAGTCTGCCATGGACAGCATGTAATAGAGTCTGCCATGGACAGCATGTAATAGAGTCTGCCATGGACAGCATGTAATAGAGTCTGCCATGGACCATATTCAGTGCATAAGAGGCTCATGGTGCATGGAAGCCAAAACTGGGAATTTTCCTTATTCCTAGGGCTAAAAATTCACTTTCTAACTGTTTTGAGCTGAAACAGTTCATTCCACTGCAAAGCACCACAACACATCCCTGGTGCATGAGTCTTTCCACCTATCATCCACAGTACCACAGGCTGACGGCTTCCATGAGAGATTTGTGCTTTCTCTTAGCTCTAGAAGCTAACTGTCCTGATTTGTTTCCTATTGCTGTGATAAAACACTCTTGCCAAAAGAAACTTGGGGAAGCAAGGGTTTATTTGACTTTTATGTCCCAAACATAGTTAATCCTTGAGGGAATCTAGGGTAGGAACTCAGGGTAGGTACCTGAGGCAGAAACTGCTTACCAACTTGTTCCTCTGGCTGGTATTCAACCAACTTTCTTTTATATAACCCAGGACTACATACCCAGGCTTGACACTCCCCATAATAGGCTGGGTCCTCCCATATTACTAAACAATTAAGAAAATGCCTCCCGATTATACCCACAAGCCAATCCATAGAGGATATTCCTCAGTTGAAGTTCTCTCTTCCCTGGTATGTCAGGTTAACAACGGAAACTATTCAGCACACCAATATCCTTAATGAAGGGGTGGCAGGTTGTTTCTGGTGAGGGGTTTCTGCCTGGTTTGTAGAGGGAGCCTGTTCATTGTGTCGACGCACAGCAACTCATCCAATGTGTGGAAAAGAGAAGGAAAAGAGAAAGGAATAGGAGAGAGCGTATACAGACACAAATGCACAAGACAAATAAATAGAAGATGATAGATTAGACATCTATCTAATATAGATGATAGCTAGATGGTGGTGAGATGAAAAATAGGTAAATAGATAGCTAGATGACAGATACATGATAGATAGGTAGCTAGATACATAGATACATATATAGAGAGAGCAATGATAAAAAGATGGTTGATTGCACAACATGGGTGCACAACCTGCATGCAGACAGTACATTTATACACATACAAAAATAAATAAAAATTTAAAAAAGATGATTGATTTATTGATAAATAGATATAGATAGATAGATAGATGGATGAGAGATAGATAAATGATAGATAAATACATAGCTAGAAGATAGATACAGAGATGATAAAAAGATGATTTATTGATAGGTAGATGATAGATGATAAAGAGATAAATGATAGATAAATACATAGCTAGATGATAGATAGATTGAGTGATAAGAAATGGCTTATATCTAAAAAAAAAAAAAAAAAAAAAAATAGATAGATGGATGAGAGATGATAATGATAGATATACATAGCTAGAAGAGAGATACAGAGATGATAAAAAGATGATGTTATTGATAGGTAGAGATAATGATAAAGAGTAAATGATAAATCAATCCTGCGCTCCTGCATCGCTCGCTTGCGTGCTCCCCGCNCAAGGTCATTTCTCCTCCCTGCAGGATGGAGACCCCTGGATCTGTAAAGAAAAGCTGTCAGAGCTACTACGACTGGTGGCACCAAGGACTCAGAACATAATAGCCTTTGTGAAGAATTTGGCCCTCTCTTCAGGTAATCACAGTCCTCTCAAAGCTTCCTACTCATGGCCCAGAACTATCAAGGCCTCCATGCTCAGTGCCTGCTGAGAAGCTAAGGAAGAGACCAGGGATTCTCACTGGGAACAAAAGGAAGATTCCCAACCCTGTCTACAGGGCTCGCTTCCCAGGCCCTGCCTTGGTGGCATAATCCAGGATCACTTCCTTTCTGGCCTGCCACCGCTGAAGGCTCCAGGCAAGGTTAGGGAGGGAGGACAGCAAGCCTGGTGGTCTAGGACGCCTTCCAATGTCAGCATGGTTGACTGCATATGTTCTACAATCTGAGTCTGAGGCAATTTGAACATTCCTGACACAGATGAAACACTTCTCCGGTTATTCAGGCCTTTTGAGTTTAGCATCTACACATCTCTATTTACTATGTACATAACACAAACCACAAAATGATTCTCGCCATTACCATGTTCAGAATACTCTCATATTACCAATTCTACACCGTCTTGGAACTCTACTTTCAACCCATTAGGTTAATGTTGGAACCCACTGATTAGTTTATGGCCACATTTGAAAATGCTGATTCTACAAACAGCTCAGTCAGTGTTTGGCATCCAAGAGGCTCATGGTACATGGGTGTTTTCATGACAGCTGGGGCTACAGGTTCACTTTCTGGGAGCACTAAGCTGAGCAGTTCACTTCACTGCAATCACCCACCCGGGTGTGAGTCTTCAGACCTGCCATCCCACAACACCACAGGATGGGAGATTTTCATGGAACACCGAGTTTTCTCTCAGCTCTGGAAGCCAATGTCCATGATGAAGGAGCAACTGGTTGGTTCAGATGAGGGTTCTCTTCCTGGTTTGCAGACAGAGCAGGCTCACTGTGTCTTCACATAACCTCCCATGTGTGTGTATGTGGAACGAGAGGAGGAAGAGGGCAGTGGCCGAGCAGCACAGACACATGCATACGGCAGACGATGGATAATACAGAGACGGAAGCTAAATAAGGTGGAAGATAGACAAGTGACAGCTCCTTCTGTTTTTTTTTCTTGTGTGTATTTCCTGTTGTTATAAAGATGCAATTCCATGGATTATGGCCCATATTTATGACATCACTTAACGTTCATTACTTACACATACTTCCTTAAAGGTTCAGTCTCAAAATATGGCTGCTGGTCACTAGAAATTTCACATATGAAGTTGAGGACATAATGGAGTCTCTAACACTGGTGATGTCATTAGTAGTCATGGTCACATCCTCAGGAACCTGGTGTTGGGCTATTTTGCCTCCTTACAATTGTCCACACTGTCCTCCAACCCCATTCTCCTTTTTCTATATAGAGTCGAGACGTGTTGTGGAGGAAGCCGCTAATTTCCTGACAGACACACTGAGGAAAGAATATCTGGTGCTCCTGCTGACTGAAGACGCGATCTGGAAAGCCCTGGTAGAAGAGGCGGGATTGTCCAGGTGAACACCGTCAGGTGCCCAGCACTGCCCTAAGACCGCTGGCATAGCTTGTTTTCTCAGGACAGACACACCCATCTAGTCAGCCCCAGGGGTGAGGGTTGTGGACACTTTGTCTCACTATTGACTACCAGTTTATTCCCTGGTGAGGTGTCACTTCAGGTTGATTGGAGATGCTACAACCAGGAGACAGGACTATATTTGCCATCTTCAAACTATGTGACATTTCTATCATGGGAATTTAGTGTGAGACAAATAGGATTATGTATGTGAAGGGCCCAGCACTTGGTCAACACATAGTAAATGCTCGTGAAAGTTAGGTGTGAAAACCTGGTAATAAGTTATCAGAGCCAACAGTCTGGTCTTAGGAGAAAGGAATCGAGGAAAAGTCTGTACACGGCTAACTTGTGTTCCCACGATCATCAGCAGCTTCTTTTCCCCATCCTTGGGAAGCTATAAACCACACAATTTCAGGATTCTTCTGTGGGCTATGGCAGTTGTCCAGAGGGCAACTGATCTGAGCTGGGTTGGCCCCTGACAGTCCCTGCCTATTTCAGGGATCCAGGTTATGTTCTTATACATCCGGATGTGTCCGCCTGTTCAATGGGGAATAGAATCCGAGCGAAGATCATGATGACAGCCATGGAAAGCAAACAGAGCGAATTGAGGAGCAAAGTGTTGGATGCTTCCAAAGCCCAGAGAACCCGGGTAGACCACAGTGAGAAGGGTCACGAGCAAAACGGGGAGTGTGTCTTGTAGAGCGGTGTCGCGGAAGGGCTAGCTCAACCAGCGAGGAGAGGGAGATTGGATTTGCCGGCCCCGGAGCAGAGCTCAGCCTAAAAGCCAGCAGGAAGTGGAAACAGGGAGAAGAGGAGACTTTACTCCCTCCAGCTTCCAGCCTTGTGCCTCGTGGGCATCCAGGGCTGGGCACGTATGCTCCCTCCACATCCTACCAGAGCTGTTTGCAGAGGACACTGGGGACTCTCTTCCATTCTAATATCAGGAAAGACATGCCTTACAGACAGTGTCCAGAGTCTGTGTGGTTGGATGACAATCTGCATAATTCAAGAGTCAGAGGCGACCCACAGGTCCATCCACCGAACAACAGGTGTTTTCCTCTATTGCCTTGGGGCTGGTTCAGGTGATTTTCTGACCTCTATTGTCAGTCACCACATCTGGGTCACAGAGTCTCTTCCATCTTTGTGCAGGGTTTTGGTGTGTTCACCTTTAACCTGGTTGCCACCGATCTTGTCTCTTAACCTGGTGACTTCTTTTATTACCATCCTGTATACTGGAGACGGGTCCACGATGGATAGTATGGAGAGTCTGTGTGCAGCTAGGATTAGTAGCAGCTCTTCTGCATCCCGTTAACCTGGGCAAGCCCCTGCAGCCTTATTGGAGTAATAGCCCATTAGGTAGTGGCAGAAAGAACAGTATTAAATCACCTTGAGGGTCTTCTCTACCAATAAGGTGTTTCTCTTAATTTATCCTTTAAGGTCTCAGAGATAGCTAAAAGCCCCCCCCCCCAAAAAAAAAAAAAGTTAATGGAACCGTCACGAGGAGCCCATTGTCCTTTTTGATACCATCAGCAAATTATGGAGTAACATAAACCAACCACTGTTGAGAATGTTCTAGAAGGAGCCTCTAAACTCATGGAAGAAGGCTATCATACCATTACACTTGACCACAGAGCAAGGGCACAGGTTAAATATCAACCAATGAAGAGATCCACAGGGCAGACCCTGGGACAGATTCAAACTCGAAGCTTTTGTGCTTTGGACTCAGTTGAGCATCTCATTCATGTGTGGCAGATCCCATGGACTCTTATGTACCAAGAAAGCTCACCCCGGGAAAGAAAGTTCACCCTGAAGCAGTTCACATAGTCAGGAAGACACTATTCAGAACCATTGTCCAAGGGGACAGAGATGGAGCCACTCTGCATACACAGAGAGCTGGGACATACCGCCACCTAGTGGGGAAGACAGGAAACAGCTGATCACTAACAGCAAATCAGAGCACTCCATGAGACTGTGGCCTACTTGGGACTGTCCCTACTTCCAACTTGGGGTCTCCAGCCCCTCAGGAAAGCCAGTGCCTTTGGTCTCCAGTTCCCCTGGAGGTCAGAAGTGACACTAAGTTGCACCACATACCACATGACTACAGTTGAGAATTTTACAGGAAATGCTTGGAAAATGAATGTAAGAAACTTGATTTTCCTGATTTGAAATATATACAGAAATTTAATAATGTAAATTGCAGATATGATTCAAGTCTACATTTGAAAAGCTGTAAGGGGTGTTCACACCAGGTACAAATAGACAAGATCATTTAATCAGTATTTTTAGAGCACTGCATTCTGTCCCGGGAGGCTGCTGGGAAACTGGCCGCTGACCTCACATCACCGCTGCACACTGTGGAAACCTAGGAATTTAGGGTTTTCACACTTAAGGTGCTCAACCTGTATGGTTTCATGGCCAAAGTCATGGCAAACACAGACCTCCCTGCAGGCAGACACTTCAGGAGCTGCACGTGTCTTCCCAGCAGCTGAGGGAGGAGGAGCCTCTCTGAATCCCTGTGTCCATCTACAGTTCCCAATGGGAAATTAGTTTCACAGTGTTCACAATGATCTTGAGTGAATCTGTCTTTTCAAATGCCTGTCACTGTAACATTCCTTTTGGATCGAATCCTGTAAGTTTATCAGCAAATATTTGTGCAACAGTAGCAGCATCCTCATTAAACATACTGTTAGCAAAGGAAAAAAAAAAATGCTCGTCACTAGCGTCGCTTAACAAGTGTTTTCCCACGTTGTCCTCTTTGGACTGAGGTCCATGGTAGAAGAAAATCTCTTTACCTTTGAAAAATTATTTTCCATCACATTTTTGGTCTAAGTCTGTCATTAGAACAAGGTGGATCATAAGGATCCATCTCATAGCTTAAAGGACTGACTTGAACTTCTCCGTGACCCTACTACTCTACAGGGAGGAGGAAGGGAAGCTTGCCAAAGCTGCAAATTCGTGACATTTCTGCAGAACCAGTCCGACCTCACCGCCAACAAGGAAAAAAAACCGTCTTCAAAAAAACTACAGGAAGGAAGAGGTTTTTTTTGGAAGGCTTTTCCTCACTTGGAAAAGAAGCTCAGAGAGTACATCACTCAGCTCCATGAGATTGCCGACCATATCGCTCAGGTGCACAAGAACATTGCCATCACCAACGTGGTGACCGACTCCACTAGTGTAGTCTTAGGAATTGTGAGTATTGCTACTGTAGTTTTTGCAATCCTCACAGGAGGAGGCAGTGTTGTGGTTTTAGCAGCTGTACTGAGTGTGGGAGCAGCAGTCACTGTGACCAGGACTAAGAATAAAGTTGTGGAGGAAGCAAGCAGGATGTCAGATATGGCTAAAGCCAGCAGCCTAGTTTCAAATGCCAGGGGCATAATCAAGGAGATCACACAGATCATGCCTACAGTCAAAATTACTAATACGACCAGAGATTTAATCCCAACCCTCAAGTCCATAGCACAGCGCATCTGTGCCTTCAAGATGGCCAAAGGCAATCCAAACTTAATAGCAAATCCCAAGAACTTCACAACCACTGATACACTCTCTGCCCAATGTGCTAGGGAGGTGAAAGATGCCTTTGGAGCCCAGTTCAGGGCAGCAGGAATTACAAGTATCTTTGTTGCATTGAATAACCTTGTAAAAGCTTCAATACGTTTGGGAGAGGGGCCAAAGACAGAGTCAGCTGACAAACTACGGGAAATAGCTCAGAAGCTAGAGGCAAAGTTGAAGGAGCTTGTCCAGATCCACAGGACTCTGCAGTCAAAGCTGCCTAAGTGATTCCCTCCCCAAGAGGCAAAGGGATAGGGGAGATGACTTGGATAGGGAGAGAAATTAAGTAGGGGCATTTTGTTAGAGGGGAAAGTGAGTGAGATCGAGTCAACAGAACTGAGCATGGAGGTGTTTCTGGGGCTGAGCACATCAAGGTTAATGTACAGAGTTGCTGGGTCAAAGAGAAGATACAACTGCAGTCTAAAATAAGGGACTGTGGAGGGGGGGAGACTAATGGCGCACCGGGAGTTTGACTAGAGATGGGTTAGAAAAACTGACGAGCTGAAAACATTTAGAAAAGTCCAAACTTGGTTTGACTATGGAGGAAGCCACAGCACCCCCCCCCCGCCCCCGGTCCCATTCCCAACAGTTACGACGTTCCAGCTAGGCTCAGTTCCCCACTGCGAAAACATTTCTGTCTCCCAGTGACACAGTTATCCATCCAGCCACTGGTCCACTGCTAGCCCCCTTTCCATTCCGATATCAACAATGTCAGTTTACCCTTGTATCCATCAGGCTGTGACTTGCCTATTATGATGTTCAAAATGCTAATGATGCTGCTGAGGGGGATGCTGAGGATGGTGGTCCACGGTGGGGAAAATAAGTAGGTGGATCTCTTGGCAAGTTGCTAACTCTCCACAGGACAGGATGACTGGGGGCCAATGACGTTCCAATTAATCTTCTTATAATATGCTGGGTTAATGGTTGACTTTGAGGCAAAGAGTAAAGTCAGAATTTAATCGAAAGTTACAACTTTATGGGGTGGAGATGCCTACTGTTTGTGCTCATTAAATGCAGCTTGTGGGCCTCAGCTTCCTCTTAAGCTGTGGGCAGAGTGGTGGATAAGGTGATGTCTCAGATTACCTAGCTCTTCTCTTCTTGTGCTCTATAAACTTTGCTTCAATAAACATCAAGTAATTGTTCAGGAAAAATTGTATTTGAAACAATCAGTAGCCACAGAGAGGAGGGTACTATGGGACCCAACAAAAAGACAGACGATTCAGGATGACACAACTGTAATCTTCAATGGAGCTATGGACAAATGGGAAGGCAGAGGAAGCAAGAAAGCTTGTGGCCCTGTCACATGGGTCATTGGGAGGAGTGGTAATGGATCTAACATGGTGAGCAGAGTCATGGTGGCTTTCATTCCCGTCCCACCAACCTGTCTGCTTGTCTCCACTGACACCAGATTTGCTCAGGCATAGTTCCAGTTATGACAGCCTCAAGGTCCTTTGTAAAGCTCCACATGTCACTCCAACAGCAGGGAGGCTAAGCAGGAAAACACGCAGGGGTCCCTTAACCATTCTTGATAGCTGTGACACAAGATGGTTGCACTCAAGCCAAGATGGATCCTGGCCTGACACACTGAGGCTCTGTTGTGTTTGGGTAGCTAGAGCCATGGGTGCCGGCTGCCTGACTTCCCTTCATCAGGAACCATCTGCCTGTGGTCAGAGAGCGGCAAGTCTCCCTCACTGTCTCCCCCCCCCCCCAGTGCTGTCTCTCCATCCAGGCATTTAATTCAGATGAGGCCACCTGAGGATCACACCGGGACACTGGGGGAATCTCACACACATACACGGGTTGAAGACAGGTGCATTGTTTAGCATCAGCCAAGACCAGAACTGACTGGGGTCAGTGGCCCATGTGCGGGTGTGGGCAAGACTCAGCTGTAGTGGAGCCGAGAGAAAAGCCTGGAGAGGAAATGTCCCCATCCAAGCTGCTCTCCTCTTCCTCCTCCGATCCTCTGAGAGCTTCTTGCTCACTGTGTCCCTGTACCTGCACACTGTGTCCTGGAGCCACATCTTCCCTTGAGGATAGAGATTTGTTTAAGCACATACTTGCTCCTTTGGACAGCTTCCATTATCCTTAAAGCAAACTTGGATTCATGATGTCAAAGGTCCCTACTGCAGACAAGAGTGTACAAGGGTTCATTCAGAAGCAAGACTTCTGCAGAGATATTTATTAGGGAACTGATTCTGGATCAGAATGGGGGACTAAGAAGAGTGATGCAGGGGACAGATTAGTAGATACAATGTCACACTCACCATTTCATCATTTGCATGAGTGATTAAACTACTTGGAGCATCTGAGCAACTTTCAAGGAACATCCTCAGAATCTTCCTTTATGTGGAAAACTTAAGAAGCTCCACATGGGCCTGCACCAGTTGAGGAGTATCAAGCCTCCATATTTCCATGTGAGCATCCGAGTGGAAGGCATGAGCCAGAGCAGGAACATGGGGTGTGCGAACCTTCCCACCATCTCCTGTCACTCCTGAGGATCCTGCAGGCTTAGTAAATCCTTCTGTGTGCACAACCCTGGAGAAGGCTTCTCCCTGTCCGTCTAACCCTCCATTTGTCCGTGTTTCCTATATTCCCTCTGTTGATTCTTCCTTTTCTTCCTGAAAAAGTCTATAGGGTTACAGCTACCTTCTTACCTCCTACCTGATCAGTATGCTTCACTTCCTGATCAATTCCAGCAGATCAGATCCTGCATAATTCACATACTTCTTAGATTCCTTGGACACTGAGTGCATCAGGCCCTGAGTACAGAAGTTTCCCCTGTATCTGGATAAATGAATTGCCTATGATAACCCTGGAATTTCACTGAGGTGCTTGTGTGAGTTGGGATTCTTTGGGGTAGAAGCAATGGATGAAGACTCTGGGTGACATGAACAAAAAGAATATCCACCGAAAGGAATTAGCATATTCATAGGATAGAAGAAAGGGAGAAATGCTCTTGTGTCCCAGGACAGTGACCTGGTTCCAATCACAGGAACTTATGGTCCTCTTCCCAGTGTTCCGCCAGAGCTGCCTTAGGTCCAAACACTGACAGGTGCCCCCATCTATGCTTCACATTCTCAGAAGACAGAATAGCTTGAGTCAAATGATTGGACTCCTAAATGAAAGGACATGGATGAAAAAGGAAGAGGCAAGGTAGAGACACACCAAGAGAGGAAGTCTCAAGTCCTGAATGGGGCTTAATTCATACGTCAGTTCTTCCTACAGAGATACATGTGTCTCCTTCATATATAAACATGGGATTCAGGTAGCCTCCACCAACTGCAGCTCACTGTTATATCAACGACCACAGATAAGTGTGTGTGGTTGTGTGTGTGTGTGTGTGTGTGTGTGGTAACCACGTAGTTTACAATAGAGTCTTCAGTGACCCTTTGCTGCCCTGCACCCTGCAATGTTAGCATCTCTGTATGCGTCCTCTCCAGCCGTGCAGGGCAGCTTTGGGAGCTTTGGCATCAGTGTAATATCAGTTATTGGACATCCAGCTGGACCTGGTCACCATTCACCACTAGCCAAAGGCCAGGCTGGAAAACACCAGGATTACAGTATCCATGGTGTCTGATGTGCCATGACTCATCTCAGGCCCAGAAGAGCTTTGGAATGAAATCACACTCTGTAAACCCTGAGCCTTGGAATAAGTTCCCTTGCTTTAGGGATCCAGCCTCATCAAAAAGGGGAAAACAGGGTTAGGAATCCCTGAACACAGTCTTAGCTCTGCCATTCTGAGGTAAGCTTTATCCCACCTTCTGGACCTTATAGCTCTCCTTTGGGAAACCAGAGTATGAACACCTGCATCTCTTAGCAGTTTTTGAAGTTCTGTAGTCATGTGTATCCAAATGTTTTGCAAATTTTGGGCAAAACTTTGCAATTTTTTCTATAAGATTCACTGTGTTCTGCAGGGGCACTTAGTCCTGCAATGAACAGGCTGAAGATGGGATGGCACAAGGTTACTCCACTAACATCTCGGGGACCACATCAGAGGATGCAAATCCTTTTATTCTATGCAACAAGAAGCTTACATAGGTCGGGGCAGGCCAACCTCTACATATATGGCCCCCCCTTCCCAGCTGTGTGGAGTACCTGAGCTTGGGCATGTGTGTGGGCTAACATCAGCAGATGATTTAGAATTCACAATTTGGAATGACATGTGATGATAGAGAGGTCTAGGTTTGCCCCCCAGGAAGTGATGCCATGCAATATGGGGCCGTCTGTCCCAAACCTATATAAGCTGTGTACCCTGTGAGAATAGAGGGAATTCCTACAAGTTGTACCACATGACAAGATCCCTGAGTTGTTATTGCAGCATATTTCCCTTAGCCAGATTGATCCTGGATCCAGTCAACCACCACATCTGAGATATCTTCTCCCTGCTGATAGCTGCCCACCACCAGCTGGTCCTAGTTCACTTGAGGACCCCTTTCCTTCCCTTCCAGCCCCCGTTTCCATGTATGAAACCCAATGTCATGGCCTCAACCCATTACCACCCACCCCTTGTCTCAGAGACTCTGATCCCTTCAGAATCACCTCGCAACACTCCCATTCTCCATGCACGGTTCCGCATCCCCGGGCCTACCCCCTAGTTCAGGACCTTCATCTTATTAATGAGGCAGTCTTCCCAATATATCCCATGGTCACCAATACCTATGCCCTTCTCTCTAATATTCCTCCCACCAATTCTCATTTCACTGTCCTAGACCTAAAGGACACCTTTTTTACTGTCCCTCTGTTCCCTGACTCATATTTTCACTTTGCCTTTACCTGGTTGGACCCTGCTACCTGGTGTGCAAAACAACTCACATGGACAGTCCTCCCTCAGCGGCTCCCTGGATGTTTCTTCATTTTCTTTGGCAAGCTTTGGGCCCAGGACCTCTTACTCCTTGACTTGTCCCAAACACAACTTCTCCAGGTATATAGTATGACATTAATGCCAGCCCTCTTTCCCTCGGTCCCAATGCGGCTACCTCTCAGCTCCTAAACTTTCTTGGCTCCATGGGACACCTGTTTCCCCATCCCAAGCTCAGCTACCATTGTATACCTAGGTGTTTAACTCAGCTCGGGATCGAAAATCCTTACCTCTGACCGAGTCCGAGCCCTGCAGGACTGACAGCCCCAACCACAGCAGACCCGATTCTCTCATTTGCAGGCCTAGTGGGATTCTTCTGCCACTAAATCCCCAAATTTGGCATTACAGCCAAGCCCCTGTACAAGGCAGCTATTGAAACCCCCATGGGACCCCTTACCCACCTGGTCACTGTCTGATGTCACTTCTTGTTGTGTGACACCCTCCTACCAGTCCCCACTCTGGCTCTCCTGAAATCCTCCTGCCACCTCTTCACAGAGGAAAGGATAGGAGTTGCCATGGGGGTCCTGGCTCAACCTGTCGGGCCCTCATGTCAGGCAGTAGCCTTTCTGTCCAAACAGTTGACCCCATCATGTGTGGATGGCAGCCATGCCTGAGAGCTTTGCAGGTGGCAGCTGAACTCACCCTTGAGGTCCTCAAGGTCACCCCACTTCAGCAGGTGACCATGTGCTTCTCATACCCCCTATCAGATCTCCTGATTCACTCTCCTCTCTTTCCCTACATGGGCCCTTGCAGGTCCAGGCCTTTCATCTACCATTCCTGGAGAATCCAGAAATTACCCTGGCCTCCAGCTTGGTCCTAAACCCTGCAACCCTCCTCCCAATCTCATCATGCCCTGGAACTCCCTCTCACTCCTGCCAAAGAGACAGTGGAGGCCCTTCAAGTGCCTCAACACAGTCTTCTGGACCAACCCCTTACAGATTCCCCAGCTCACCCTTTTTGTAGATGGGAGCTTGCTTGTGGACAGATCAGGAAACCACCAGGTGGTCCATGCACTGGTCACCCCCACTGAGACCTCTGAGCCAATCTACCTACCAGTAGGGACCACTTCACTAAAGGATGAACTGATCGCCCTCACCCAGGCATAACAGATAGCTAATAATCCAAGGGCCAACATCTATACTGACTCTAAGTATGCCTTTTAATAGCCCACACCCTTTCTGTCCTGTGGAAAGAAAGAAACTTCCTCGCGACTGAAGGTACTGCCATTGTTAATGAACCTCTTATAGCCAGGCTCCTAGAGGCACTCCAGCTCCCAGCAGAGGTCATCATTATCCACTGCTGGGGACACCAGACCTCCACAGACCCGGTGGGCCTTGGGCAATGCCTGGGCTGATTCAGTGGCCCAGGGACCAGCCTCCAGCCCTGCTGAATCCACAGGGCATATTGTCTTCTTGACACCTTCTTACAGGCCCAATTACCTACCACAGAAGAGGGACAAATTTCTGGAAAATGTGGCCACACAGGCAAAAGACAGATGGCTCTACCTGAACAACCATCTCATCCTCCCCAGAGAGCAGGTGTCCTTCATCATCTCTGACATCCACCAAACCATACACATTGGCCCCAAGGCTCTAATTCAATTTCTAGAGGCCCTCTTTTTGACCCCATCAACCTTTGAGCTCATATTTTACAGGCTCATTCTTCCTGACAGATGTGCACCAGGGCTAGACCACAGAGGGATCTCCAGATATCCCAGCCCCTGCACCAACTCCAAGGACACTAACCAGGTGAAGACTGGCAGGATGGACTTCACCACATGCCCACACACAAAACTCCACTATCTCCTAACCCTTGTTGATACCTTTACAGGGTGGATCAAGGGGTTTCCCCCCCTCCAGGGAAATAGCAGATGTGGTGACCCAAACAGTCTTGAAACATATCATTCCCTGGTTTGGGGTACCACAAATCATCCAAACAGACAATGGCTTTCACCTCCAGGGTCATCAAGCTTGTCAAGCTTATGTCTGAAGCCCTAAACATCTCCTGGAAACTTCATATTCCATACTGCTGACAGTCCTCCAGGAAGGGTAGAAAGGGCCAACAGCCTCACCAAACCACAACTCAGCAAACTCTCTACTAAACTTCGGCTTTTTTCTTTTTTTTTTTTTTAACCCTGGCCCTCCATTTCTCCTTACTGCTCTCACCTACCCTCTCAGCTACCACATGCTCTCCTGTAGGCCTTAGCCCCTTTGAGATCCTCTATGGACAGCCATTCCTCCTCAACCACCCCCTGCCGCCCAGCTACCTTCCCCACCTATCCCTCCTATGATCCGTACTCTGTTCACACGCCAACAACTACCTCTCTGCCCCTATGCTGGCAGGCCCGGCAGCCACTGAGCCCACCCCTCTTTCCGCAGGGGATTGGGTGTTTCCTAAACAGCTCTCTCCCAAGTCACTGAAGCCCCTACACCGTATTCCTCACTACCCCTTCAGAGGCCAAATTCCTGGGACATCAGTGCTGGTAACACTTTTATCAGGTTAAGAGAGAAAACTGTTCAGGATGATATGGTCTGTCGGGCATTGGGGGCCCACCACCCTCAGGCTCTTCAAGAGCCACTCTATGGATGGGAATCCTGAGATCCACTGGGCGAGAGACATGACAGCTATCTCGGCTGATCAGTGACGCTTTTATGTCCAAGAGTCTTACATGGATGACACAGGTACTCACATGGCCTACATGGGACAGGGAGACTGTGAAGCTGAGGGATGCCAGCAGACTGTCTCCATTTCTGTTCCCACCTTCCACTGTGCTCCACTGGGCTGGTCTCACCTCTACGCCACACCCAGTGGGTCTGGGAAAACAGGGTGGCCCTGGAAATACTGCAACGTGCAAGGATTCCATGCCTGTGGACCCATCGATTGTAGGCACAACATCCTCCCACAGAAACACCCCTTACCTGTTACCCCGCAAATATGTTTCACATCAACACCCGAGATCCACGGGATGATCACTGGGCCCAGGGTGTTACTGGTAAGGTATACAAATGAAAATGTATGCCCCCTACCCATGTAAAAGAATTAAAAATCTTGGTGATCATATGTCCAGGTAATTTTAGCCATATTTCACAGCCTGGCAAACCTCACTGAGACTATCAGACAACAGGAGGACTCTGTCTGGTCCCATTTGGTTCATGACACCCACCAAGGTAAGCCCTTCTCCTGGCTGGGCCTGGTTCAGGAAGGGGTGGCTTTACTCAAACTCTCAGGACTATCTAATTTTAGTAGCTGCTTCCTCTGTATCATCCTGGGTCACCCTCCTTTTGTGGCAATACCCTGGCAAACACACTTTGAGGTCCTTCCCTCCTCAAAACAATCACCCCCACCTCTAATCTAGGAAATTCCGCTCTTCTTGGACTCTGTGAACACTCAGGTCTCCTTTTGTTACTTAGGCTCACCCGTCCTCTGCAACACCCCTAATTCACCATCAACAGCCATTCGGGCACCCCTACAAGGGTTCTTCTGGTATAATAGGACTCTGAAAATTTCTCATCCAGGACTTCCTCTCCCTCCTCTCTGTGCTTCAGGTGAGACTGGTCCTACAGCCAACATGCTATGGGAAGACCAAATTTGCCCTGATTTCCTCTCCCCCTGCTGAGCCCAGATGGGGGAAAGACTGTGCCAGTTTTTTTTCTCTCCCAGTAATGGTGGGCATCTCAGTAGCTTCATCTTTAGTGGCATCCGGCCTGAGACATGGGCATGCTAGCACATTCGGTTACCATTACTAAAGGGCTGTCTGAACAATTGAAAAAGGCCATTGAGGACTTGGCAGAGTCCTTGGCCTCTCTCCAGTGCCAGATCACCTCAGAGGTCCGAGGTCACATTGCAGAATCACAGGACACTGGACCTCCTCACAGGTGACAAAGGGGACACCTGCCTGTTCCTGGGAGAGGAGCACTGCTACTGCACCAACGAGTCAGGCCTGGTAGACACTTGGATCGAGTCACTCCAGAGGCTGGGGGAAGATATCAGAAGACAGCAAAACCCCCTCTTCCCTCACCCTCTGGTGGAAGTCCTTCCTTTTCATATGGCTCGCCTTTATTTGTGACCCCCTCATCCTGTTGGCTTGTTTTTTTCCTTGCTCCCTGTCTTCTTCACTTTCTCCAGGAACAAATCCTTGAGGTTTCCAAAGTGGTGGTTAATCAAATGCTCCTACAACCACACTTCCCTTTAAGCACAAGCCCACCAACTCCCGACTCCTCCTCCCCATGTCATCCCATGCCAGCACCAGATCTGAGCTGGTGCTCATATACCCAAAGAGGTTGGGATGTTATGTCAGGGCCCCAGCTCATCCCTGTGCCCCATTGCCCCAGCCCTCTCTCCCCCGACCCATGCTGGAAAGCCCCAAACAAAGGGATGGCACAAAAGCCCCGTCTGCATTCTGGAGAGGCTGCTTACAGCCGCTACGTGCCTGATCAGGTGCTCAGACCATAACCGTACTTGGACACAAATCACTCCTAACTGGTACATCATCTTCCCTCGACCCCCAGACCTATAAGACACCCCCCCCTGTTCTAGCCCTGGCTCACACTTCCCTGGCCTCTGCATCTGCAACCAACCCATTGGAAATGAAAAGCTTGGACAGACCTGAGAGTCTCATGTGTCACTTCAAAGGAAAAATGGACTGTTTCCCTTCTCACCCACTGTCACTTGTGGGTGAGAGACCACTTGTGGAAGAGGGGGTGTGTCAGAGTGTAAAGGCTGAGGAGATGGGGGTAAATCATGAGATCATAGCAAATATGGACTAGACTTTCATTTGGTCAGCAAAATTGTATGTCCAGGCCTTTCCAGCCAGACTTGTGACTTTGGGGTACAACAATTCCCTATCTGCGTTAAAATAGGACACAGAGCATGCTCCTAACTGGGTTTGTGTAATGTTGCTTTATTTACTAGTTGGTTTTCTCTGTATTGGATTTTTATTTTGGCATTAATTAGTCTTAGTATTTATACAGAGCAGTCAGGGCCATTTGGGCCAGACAAAGGTAATTGACCACTATTTCTATGATACTATCTAAGCTCTTGGAAGCTAATGGGAAAAGAGAGAGATGCAAGCATATCGGTTCTGAGCTTAGGTGTGTGCATGAGCTACCACAGCAGCGCCTACAAAGGAACAAGTGAGAGTTACAGGACCTCTCTGGCTATGGCCACAAATTGGGATGTGATGATTCAAAGGTCTGGGATTGGCCCTTGGGAGGTGATGTCACACTGCATATAAAAAAACATGATATGATTCATTTGAATAAAGCGCCATTTTGTATTTGCATTTACACCCTCCCATGTGTCCGTGTGCTGTGCTTTTCCTGCATGCTTCCTGCATGGCCTGGCCCCTGTGGAAATGACCAGGACTTACTTCACTGCCACCCTCTTCTGCCTCAGTGGGCACCTGTACACACATGGGCACATTACCATACCAAACATATGCATATAATATACATATGTGGGAACTAAGAAACATCTCTTCTCTGGACTGTCTTTGAAGCATCTGTGACCATGTGTGTGTGGAGAGATCCCTGAGCCCTTCTTGGTTTCATTCCATAAAGCATAAAGGTAGGTGTTTTAAAAGATTTCAGATGCTATAGTTGTAGTAGAATTAGATAGATAGATAGAAGATTAGATAGATAGACAGACAGATACGTATGATATAGATATAGACATATATTTCTCAAAACAGTCTTTCGCCATTGCCAAGTGCATGCTGCAGTGGCGGCACAGAGTTCATGGAGCAATAGTCATCACCTCCAGATCAGAATATTCTTTGTCTTGGAAAATGACACCTGTTTCAGGAAGTAACACCTCTCTTCATCACCCACATTCCGTCAAAAGCCCTCCCTCCCTCTGTTTGCAGGATTCCACTGCCCCAAGATCATCATGTGTGGGCAGCACGTAGGATTTGTCCTTCTATGTCCAAGTTTGGCTAATATCCTCTAGCTTCATCCATTCTTAAGGCTGTAGAGCTATTCCATTCATATACGTCGTATTTTCATATCCATCCATCCATCAATGGATACCAGGGCTGTTCCACCTTTAGCCTGTTGTGGATCAAGTTGATATGAATGTGGGAGTCCAATGTCTGTCCCTGGCTCTACTTCCATTTCTTCTGTGTGATTATGCAGAAGTGGAACTGCTGGATCACACGACAATTGTCTATTATGTTTTGATCCTTTATTGTGGCTAAAGCACTCAGGTGTGACAGATTTCAAGGCCAAGTTGTAACATGACAGCAACACCTGCCATCCCTCCTTGGTGAAGAAGGAGGTGGGTGCTGCCCTTGACCCATGCTGCAGAGGTGCCTGGTGGGTGACTCTCAGCCCCTTCCCATCCACCTGCCATGTCCCCTCTCTCACTACTTGGACATCTATTTAATATGATACTTGGGTGAAAATACCACCTTCCTTTAAGATGGACCTTATTTCATCAGACCCAAGCTGTGATACAAGATGGAGTCTAGTTTCCTCGAGGGAGGGGTTAAGGGCAAAGCTCAGATCACAGTGAGATTCTCCAGATGCTTGCTGAGAACTCAAGCTGAGAACATTGCGGAAGCCCCAGCATCATGTTGACAGAGGGACTGGTGTAAGAGAAGCTGGTATGAATGTGGTTTCAGGCATCCATAGCCCCATGTAAGTGAATGCTTCTCATCACTTTGTAGGCAACCCTGAACAAACTCTCTAGGCTTCCTGAAACTGAGACTGGAGAGTCTGTTCCTTTATTTGCCTGGTAACCTGGGAACTGGATGGTGGTAGAGATGGGGCAGGATACTGTGTGCATGGGTATCCCCTGGGAAGAAATATCTGCAACAGATGCCCCATCCTCTCTTTGGTTAAACCCCACTGGAGATTTTCTCGGTAATCAGAAGAGTCCTCAATGTGAACTCCAGACTCCCAGTCAACTACTCAATCCTATTTTAAATCAGACTCCCAAAGATGCTGTGTTCATTCTTCAAATATGTCTGATGCTCCTGATCAATTTGCACTTCATCAAAAAATCCTGCAATCATATGTTGAATTCTGCCATATGCATACCTAGGTCTAAACCTTCTTGAAGTTGGCATTTACATGAATCCTGATGTCCTGTCCGAGAAAAGACACAGTGTTCATCTTCTCCAAGCCAACTGTCCTCTCCAGGGCGTGGGCTGGTGAAGTAACCAGACCACCAGAAGCCTTTGCTGCTAAGCCCTTCTTTGTCCACTGGGTGGTGCTGGTGTTCACCTGATGCCTCCCAAAGCCATTTCAAGGTTCTTTTCCCATGGCATTGGGGTCACTTTTCTATTGGCTGCTATGACCTTTGGACCAAGGACATTGACAGAGTCCCCAGCTCTGAAGTGACAGCAAGTTTAAGTGAGTTTCCATGTGGTGTCACTGGGCAAACTTTTCTAAGATGGAGTTTTAGGATGTCCAGCTGGGATGGGCTGTACTTGTGAACCTCGAGGACGAGGCTCTTATTTTTCTCTTTCAGGTAAATCTGGAGCCCCGTGATGCTGCTCCACTCTCACTCTATTCAAAGTGTTTAAGTGTTCTAGTTCATTCTACGTCTAGTTAGAGGGGCCTAACACGGCTGGCTCAGTGTTTGTATAGACATTATCATACTTCTCCATCTCACTGTGGTTTTCTCTGACTGTCCAACTACAGTTGTGTTGATAAAGACGGGGGGAGATCAGGGAGTTTAGAGAAAGAAAACAGAAGAAAAATAACTTTTAGGTTTTTTTAAAACCTTTTTTAACTTATTTTAATTTTTTCAATTTATTTCTGTATTGTATGAATTTACTGTCTGATGTAGGTTGTGCACCCGTGTCGTGCCAATGCCACGGAGGTCAGAGAGGGTTTGTAGGATTCCCCTTGGAACTGAAGGCGTTTCTCCGGGATATTGGAGTTTCAAGACCCTTCTCAGATGCGCAATATGTTGGTGCTGGGATCGAACTGGGGTCTCTGCAAGAGCAGTTTGGTCTGCTCCTTAACCGTTAGGCAATCTCTCCAGCCCTAATGTTTTTTCTTTTTTAATTTATGGGTGTGTGTTTGTGTATGTGTATGTGCACCAGTTGCATGCAGTACAGGTGGAGGCCAAAGGAGGCATCTGATCCCCTGGGTGGAGATAAAAGGACCGTTGTGAGCCACTTGATTTGGGTGCTAGGAAAAACTTAAGCCAGGTCTCTGAAAGAGCAGCAAGTGCTCGAGAGCAGCACGTCTTGTAACTTGCTAAGCCATCTTCCTGCCCCAGCACAACTTTAAAGAAGCAAGTATAGTCATGATATCTAATTTCTAATGCTGGAACTTGGCTTGAGTCCCTGAGTTGTAAGATGTAAGCCACTACCTCTCTCAATGCCTCTGTTTCCTCAAGTGAAATTCATAGTACACCTCCTATATTACCCACAATAATTACATATTGATTTGGGAGCTAAGGGAAGATTTAGATTCCAAGAAATGATTACAATTCTCCAGTCAAATGTTACAGCTATTGACTTTCCAGCAGTGAGGTGAAGATCCTGTCATCATCTTTCCTTCCCTCAGCAGCTGGGAGGGGACGGCTGTGGCTTCCATTTTTGGTGATGTTGAGCAAAAGATGATCCATGCCAAACTTCAACCAGCCCCACGGCCCGAGTGGAGCAAGGGACATGGTTAAATGGGCTGGGCCATAGCTTGAGAATGTGAGATGATTATGGTGGGTGAGGGAAAGCAGACCTTCCTTAAGATCTCTAGGTAGGCTGATTAGACTCCAGTGAATGAATTAGCCCTGACGGAAATCTGGGTAAAATGATTGACTGAATGGAACTTACTTAGCATGTATGGCAGAAGACAGTAGGCCCGGGGGGAGTAGAGGTGTGCGGGGGGGGGGGATATATTTGATTAAGAAATTATTTTTATGAACGTGTAACAAGGGCAGCAAGTAGGCACAGGAGGAGGAGACACCTGCTGCTGAGTCGGACGCCTGTCTCTCACAACTCTTGGAGGTGCTGGTTATTGAACCAAGGGCCTAACATACCCTAATGAGAGCTCTGCCTATGAGCTGTGTCCCCATCCTTACACACTGAAATGAGAAGAGTTGTAGAAACAGGGCCTGCAAATTGGGATAGAAGTAGAATCCTAGCAGTAGCCTGTTCTCAAGTCTGTGGGTTCTCTGGAGGCTTGTGGACTGTGACCGCTGCTTTCTCCATGTTCCCACCCCTACCCTGGTGTGCTAGATTTCTTGCCAAGGAGGAGTTGGTGTCAGGATCCAGACATGGTTTACAAATTTATTAGAGTACAGATTCTTAAAATATTCCTGAAGAGGTTGAAGATGGCAGTTCTCAGCAGGCGCAGCCTGAGAGAGGGAGGTGGAATCAAGGGAGAGGGCTCCTCAGGCATTGAGAAGCGAAGGAGGTGGGCCTCAGGCATTCGGAGGCATTGGAGGCCACCTGCCTGTGTCAGGGGGCATAGGCTATCCACAGGCATCTGGAGGCGATGGCTAAGGCAGCCAGCAGGTATTGGGAGGCAGCCAGTTGGCAGCTGGAGGCAGAGGTGGTCTGCAGGAGGAAGTGGTGGTGACTCAGCTTGCAGGTGGCCAGAGGTGGCAGCAGTGGCTCAATACATAAGGAACATCGGAGAACCTTCCTTCAGCTCCAGGCTAAGTTTCCCTGTCCCAGGACCCAGATACAGACATTGGCAACCAGCCTTGGAAAGCTAGTAGGTGGACCCCACATAGTGCTGTGGTTCTCTGAGGTATTCTTCTCCCGGTTGAGTGTATGGGTTTGGCCCCTTGCTGTGGTGAGAAGAGAGATTTTCCCCAGCTGTGAGGCCAGCATTGGTATCACAAACTCCCTTACCAACTAGCTGCGGTAGGGAGGACACCTGCCCCCCCCCCAGTCCAGGCTAGACTTCCCTGACCCTGGACCCAGATACCAAGATGTTCACAGCCAGGGCCCTTTGGGGAGCTGGTGGGCGGACCCCATGTGGTGCCGGGTTCAAGCCTGCCTGATTATTACCTATCTCAGGCCTCTGGAATGGACTCCTGACTTGCTGTGGCCAAGGGGTGGTGCTCTCTCCAGTACAAATAAGTCGGTGAGAACCCTACGCCTAGGTCCAAACACCATTGATACCAAATACGACAAGGAAGACACCAGAGAATACCAGCTAAGTCTTCAATTCAATAAGAAACACATGAGCTTCAGACTAGAATCACAAAATAAAAAGAATCCAAATGCCACAAAATCACAATGAAAAAGCAGTAGTGTTAATAGTCACCATGAAAGCCAAATAATCAGCCAATACTCTGAGTCCTGTAGAAGGACTCAATTCTTTCATTATAGTAATGAGTAATGAAGCCCCACTCGATGTAAATCAGGATAGTCATTCTTTTTTTTTATAATTTTTATTCATTTATTTATGTTGCTATGTATTGAGTACGTCTGCAATGTGAGTTTGTGCCACCCGTGTCGTGCAATGCCATCTGGAGGTTCAGAAGAGGCGTGTCGGATTTCCCCTGGACACTGGGAAGTTCTCCTGGATGGAGTTACAGATGGTTCTCAGCCGCCATTGGTGTGCTGGTGATCACAACCCGGTCCTCTGCACGAGCAGTCGATGCTATCAACTGCTAGGCTTATTGTCTCCAGCCCCTTTTATTTATTTATGTGTATGAATGACTTTCTGCATGTCGGTTTGTGCAACTTTGTCATGCAATGCTGCGGCGTTCAGAAGAGGGTCTCCGATTCCTCCGGAACTGGAGTTAACGATGGTTCTCAGCCCCATGTGGTGCTGGGAATCAAAACATGGTCCTCTGCCAAGAGCATTCGGAGCTCTTTAACCCCTAGGCATCTCTCCAGCCCGGACACAGATCTTAAAAGTAACCACCATAAACATGATCAACTAATTTAACGGGCCCACATACAAACAAATAAAAAAACTAACGAAGATAGGAACAAAACTAAACGAAGACACTTGATACACTGCAGAATTACTCACAAAAGATATAGAAATATAGCAACACCTGAAAAGAAAACTCAGGCTGACATGAAAAGGGAACTGGAAACCCTCAACACGGCATTTGGTAAATGATGGGAGGAGAGCCTTAATCAACAGGAAGTAATGAAGTAGAAAAACCAGAATATCAGACAACAATGGAAGACAATGGGGCTCAAGCAAACAGATTATGAAAAATTTAAAAAAAAACACAAAAAATGGACTACCCCGGGAACTTGTGGGATTAACCATGAAAAACACCAACCCTCTGCATCACTTAAGAACGGAGAATATTTAGGCTGAAAACGTGGTGGTGCACCACCTTTAATCCTGCACTTGAGAGGCAGAGGCAGGCGACCTTTTGAGTTCAAGGCACAGCCTGTCTACAGCCTGAGCGAGTTCCAGGACAACCTGGGCCACAGGGGAGACTCCGTCTCAACAAGACAAAAAAAAATAAATAAAGATAAAGTTGGCAACAACTTACATGACATAAGCATAAGAAAATATTTTCAATAGAATAATAGAAGAAATTTTTGCCATACTGAAAGATGACAAAACCATACAAATATGAGAAGCACACAGACTACCAAATAGACAGACCAGAAAATAAATTCCATGCTATACCATAGTAAAAACACTAGATGTTCAACAACAAGAGAGAATTACTGAAAGCTAAGAAAAAAACACAGTCCACTATAACGAATAAAAACCCCATCATAATCCAGCTGATTTTTCAGTGAAGCAATGAAGGCCAGAAGAGCTTGGACCAACACATTTCCCGTCTTAAAGGACTACAGATGACAACCCAAAATACTTTATCCAGCAAAAATGTCTATTATAGTTGAAGGAGAAAGGAAAACCCTACTTTCATGACCTTAAAATATACTAAAGAATTCTTTGTCCAGAAGAAAGCCAGCCTTCAGAGTATAACACTTGAAGTAATACAAATACTGGAGGGAACAGAAATTACTTAATGAGTGTGTCACTGTGGAAATACAAGACTGCACCGGAAGCCAAAATGATGGGAAGCAATTTAAATCTCTCAATAATAAACTTCAATATCAACTGACCGCAATGTACAAAAGCCTAGGCCATGGGACCTCCCTAGTGTAAAGGCCTTTAATCCCAGCATTGGGAGGCCGAGCCAAGCAAATCACTGTGAGTTCAAAGACAGCCATGTCTACATAATGAGTTTCCAGGACCAACTGGACGCTACAGGGAAGACCCTGTCTCAAAACGACCAAAAAAAAAAAAAAACTCTCAAGGACAAATATCTGGAAATAAAATGTGTGCTGGTGAAAGGTCAGCTGACCACTGGGTTCACCCCTACTTAAAACCCCTTCTGCTAGCACATAGTCATTGAGCTACCAAAGTTTACAGACATGAGACTTCAACAAAGCAGATTTTTGCCCACCTCCTCAAAGTGCCATGGGAGATAAGCAGGAAGCAGAGGAGTCTGCCATGGATGGCGTGTAATAGAATCTGCCATGGAAAGTGAGTAATAGAGTCTGCCATGGACAACTTGCAATAGAGCCTGCCATGGACAATGCGTAATAGAGTCTGCCATGGACAGAGTGTAATAAAGTCTGCCATGGACGATGCGTAATAGAGTCTGCCATGGACGGAGTGTAATAGAGTCTGCCATGGATGGAGTGTAATAGAGTCTGCTAAGGACAGAGTGTAATAAATTCTGCCATGGACAATGCATAATAGAGTCTGCCATGGACGGCGTGTAATAGAGTCTGCCATGGACAGAGTGTAATAAAGTCTGCCATGGACGATGCGTAATAGAGTCTGCCATGGACGATGCATAATAGTCTGCCATGGACAGCATGTAATAGAGTCTGCCATGGCTGACGTGTAATAGAGTCTGCCATGGATGACATGTAATAGAGTCTGCCATGGACAACATGTAATAGAGTCTGCCATGGACAGCATGTAATAGAGTCTGCCATGGACGGCGTGTAATAGAGTCTGCCATGGATGACATGTAATAGAGTCTGCCATGGATGATGCATAATAGAGTCTGCCATGGACAGCATGTAACAGAGTCTGCTATGGACAGCATGTAATAGAGTCTGCCATGGACAGCGTGTAATAGAGTCTGCCGTGGACAGCGTGTAATAGAGTCTGCCATGGAGCATGCATGTAATAGAGTCTGCCATGGACCATATTCAGTGCATAAGAGGCTCATGGTGCATGGAAGCCAAAACTGGGAATTTTCCTTATTCCTAGGGCTAAAAATTCACTTTCTAACTGTTTTGAGCTGAAACAGTTCATTCCACTGCAAAGCACCACAACACATCCCTGGTGCATGAGTCTTTCCACCTATCATCCACAGTACCACAGGCTGACGGCTTCCATGAGAGATTTGTGCTTTCTCTTAGCTCTAGAAGCTAACTGTCCTGATTTGTTTCCTATTGCTTGTGATAAAACACCCTCTTGCCAAAAGAAACTTGGGGAAAGCACAGGGTTTATTTGACTTTTATGTCCCAAACATAGTTAATCCTTGAGGGAATCTAGGGTCGGAACTCAGGGTAGGAACTGGAGGCAGAAACTGCTTACCAACTTGTTCCTCTGGCTGGTATTCAACCAACTTTCTTTTATATAACCCAGGACTACATACCCAGGCTTGACACTCCCCATAATAGGCTGGGTCTCCTATATCAACTAACAATTAAGAAAATGCCTCCCGATTATACCCACAAGCCAATCCATTAGCGGCTATTCCTCAGTGCAGTTCTCTCTTCCCTGGTATGTCAGGTTAACAACGGAAACTATTCAGCACACCAATATCCTTCTGAAGGGGGGTTGGCAGGTTGTTTCTGGTTGCGGGGTTTATGCCTGGTTTGTTAGAGGGAGCCTGTCATTGTGTCGACGCACCGCAACTCACCAATTGTGTGAGAAAGAAAGGGAAAAGAGAAAGGAATAGGAGAGAGCGTATACAGACACACATTCCCAAGACAAATAAATAGAGATGATAGATAGACATCTATCTAATATAGATGATAGCTAGATGGTGGTGAGATGAAAAATAGGTAAATAGATAGCTAGATGACAGATACATGATCGCTAGGTAGCTAGATACATAGTACCTATTCGAGAGGAGCAATGATAAAAACAGCTGGTTGATTGCCACAACATGTGTGCAAAACCTGCATGCACGACAGTACATTATACACATACAAAAATAATACAAATTTTTAAAAAGATGATTGATTTATTGATAATAGATATAGATAGATAGAAAGAGAGATGATAGATGTTAGAGAGATGATAAATGATAGATAAATACATAGCTAGAAGATAGATACAGAGATGATAAAAAGATGATTTATTGATAGGTAGATGATAGATGATAAAGAGTAAATGATGATAAATACATATAGCTAGATGATTAGATAGATTGAGTGATAAGAAAAATGGCTTATACCTAAAAAAAAAAAAAAAAAAAAAAGCCGGGTGTGGTGGCGCACGCCTTTAATCCTAGCACTTGGGAGGCAGAGGCAGGTGGATCTTTGTGAGTTCAAGGCCAGCCTGGTCTACACAGTGAGTTCCAGGATATCTGGGGCTACAGGGAGACCCTGTCTCAAAAAGACAAAAAAGAAAAAGGAGAGAAATGGCTTATATCTTTGCTATAAGGAGGCAATTCCATGGATCAGGGACCCATATTTATGGTGTCACTTATTTGTTACTTTGCTTCTGTAAAGGTCCTTCCTCAAAGTATGTTAACTGGGCATGAAGGACTTTATATAGCAATTTGGGGACTTAATTGAGCCTCTAACACTGGTGATCACATTAGTTCCCATGCCCACATGCTCAGGAACGTGGAGTCTCACTACCTTGGCTACTTGCCATTGAAGCTCTTCCATACTGTACTCTGACCTCGTCCAGGAAACCACTGATGACTTCACAAACACACTGAGGACATTATCTGAGTATCCTGCTGAATGAAAGAGGGTTAAGAAGATATTTAAGACAGAGCCTGAAATACCCAAACTACCTCCATGATGTATCCAGCAATGCTCTCATAACTTGATATAGCTGGAATGCTCCACTCAAATCACCCAGTCTAGGCAGTCCCAGGGATTAATCACCCTTGTGGAAACCCCTTCTCAACAATCCATGAGAAATATTTACCCCAGTTTATTCCCTGGTGAGGAACCACTTCAGGTAGATTAGAGATGGCACCCACAGGTGACAGGACCATTTCTGCCACCTTCTAATTCTGTAACCTTGGCCAGTCAGTTGCCACTTCCTGTCTTACTTTCATCACTATTGAGGAAATACAGGATCATGTACATGAAGGGCTCTGCATATTGGCAGCACACAGTAGGTGCTCATGATAGTCATCTTTGGAAGTCTGGTGAAAAGAGATCTGGGCCAAGGTTCTGTTTCTATGAGAGAGGAATTAAAGACTTACTTTGTAAGTTAAAGACTTACTTTGTAAAAGATTTTAAAAGCCCCCCATCTGGGTTCCAATAGGAGGCGTTCAAGAAATGGATCAGGACCTACCAACAGAGGAGCGGACCTGTGGGCATTTGTGCTTGTGCCCTTGGACTAGTGCTCTACCTCTAAATTTTGCCTTATGGTTAAATAAAATGTATTGGAAGATAAAGGCTTCAGCGCCAGCTGTGTGCTGCCCTACCAAGGAGCTGTTGGCCAGAGAGGTTCTTTTTTTTATGTTTTGGGTACTAGGTATTGTTCCCAGCACTATGCAGAACAACTCCGTTCATTCCTGTAACTTTATTTTTTTTTACATAAATTTAATTTTATTATTTTTTTAACAAATCTAGACCTGTGTTCCCACCCATTCCCCCACCCCGCCAGAGCTCATGAATTCTGCCAAACATGCTATTGATCTCTTTCTCAGTCTTTCTCAATATCCTCCATGGGGAAGTTGACTGTTTTGAGCAGAAGTTCACTGTTTCAGTCAGTTCTTTGATGCAGTCCTTTCTGCTGTTGTTGTTGTTGTTGTTGTTGTTGTTGTTTCCAATATGCATTACGCCCAACTGCTTTGGACAAAAGCTCAGGGGAACCTACACAAGAAATACTTACAACTAGGTAATTGGCACTAGCATCCACAGATGAGGGATACCATTTGTCGTTTGTTTTTCTGGTACTGTGTTACTTCACTCAGCATGATGTCCTCTAGCTCCAGCCATTTTCCTGCAAAGCTCATGATGTCGTCTTTCTTTACTGCTGCATAGAACTCCATTGTGTAGATGTACCACATTTTCTCTATCCACTCATCAGTTGAGGGGCATTTGGGTTGGTTCCAGCTCCTTGCTATTGTGAAGAGAGCTGAAATAAACATGGCCGTGCATGTATCTCTACGGTGGGGTGAGTCTTGAAGGGGTACATGCCCAGGAGTGGTAAAGAAAGGGCTGGGGGCCAGGTGGCAGGTTCATTCCAAGGCTTCCAAGTGTTCTCCACAATGCCGTTCCAGAGTGGCTGCATGAGTTTACATTCCCACCAGCAGTGGATGAGTGTTTTCCCCTTTCCCAACTTCTCCAGCACTTGGTATCATTTGTTGTCGTGATCCTAGCCAGTTTATTGAGTGAATGATGATATCTTAAAAGGGGGTTTGATTTGCATTTCTGCTTAATGATATGGATTTTGAACATCTTAAGGATGTTTCTCAGACACTCTAATTCCTCACTTGTGAAGTCCTGTTCAGTTTTTGCTCATCTATAATAGCATCATTTGTTTTCTTTTTTCTTTGTTTTTGATTAGTTTATATATTCTGGAAATCAATGCTTTGTCAGATGTACAAAGTGAAGGTTTCTTTCCCACCTCTGTGGATTTCTCTCTTCACTTCCTTGAGTTTCTTTCTTTTGATGTTACAGAAGCTTTTGAGTTTAATGAGGTCCCATACGTCAATTGTTTCGACCTTAATTCTTGCGCAGCCTGCTGTTCTGATTTAGGAAGTCTTTTCCTATGCCTTATGTCTTGTAGTCTGCTGCCAACTTTTCTTCTATCACCACTTCAGAGTGTGGGTTTCACGTGAGGTCTTTGTTCCATCTGGAGTTCACTTTTGTACAGGGCGAGAGGTAACGGGTTTAATTTTCATTCTTCTACAAGTGGTGATCCAGTTTTGTGCCAACACCACTGCTGAAGATGCTGTCTTTTCTCATTGTGGCTTCTTGGCCCCCTTGTCAAATATAGAGGCTGGGAATTGTATGTGCTCAAGTTTGGATCTTCAGTTTTGTTTCCATTGGTCAACAGGTCTGTTTTGTGCCAGTACCAAAGCTTTTTTTATGACTATAGCCATGTAGTATAGTTTAAGTCTAGTATAAAGATCCCCCTTGTGTAGCTCTTTTCACTCAGGGTTGTGTTTTGGCTATTCAGGGTCTTTTGTTTTTCCAAATGAATTTAAGAACTTGTTTCCAAGCCGGGAAGAAACTCTTGGGGATTTTGATTGGAATTGCGTTAATCTAACAAGAGTTCGGTAAAATGGACATTTTACAATGTTAATTCTCAATCCATGAGCAATGATAGGTTTTTCCATCTTCTATGTCTTCTTATCAATTTTTCTTTCTTAAGGGGTTTAATAATTTTTGTTTGTAGAAAGGAAAAATCTTGGTGTCCTTGGTTAGTGTTTGTTTCTTTATTTTAGATTGTGATTTGTAGAGTTTTGGCTATTGTGAGGGGAAGGTCTCTTTGAATTCTTTCTTTCTCCAGTTTCTTGTTCTTGGTGTAAAGAACGGCCTTTGGATTTTTTTAGGTAATTTTGTATCCGGGTATCCCCTCGCCTATCGGTGGTCTCTGCCACTGCCTCTCCATCTGCGGAGCTGTTAATAATAATCATTTCTAGGATTTTTGGTGGATTTTATTTTGAGCAATCCCTTTAATAACAATCATATCATCCAGCCAAATAGGGATACGCTTGAGCTTCCTCTTTCCAAATTAGTAACTCTTTACGTTCTTTATCTTGTCCTTTTCTTCCGTTTCTAGCAAGTGGTTTCAAGTCAACACTATATTGGAAGAGGAGTGGTGAAGGGGGGCAGCCTTGCTGAGTTTCTACCTTAAAGGGAATATTTTCTGTCATTTCCTTTCCTCCTCTTCATTTAGGAATGATATTGGCAGTAGGTTTCCTTGTATATGGGCTTTGAATACATTGAGGAGTGAGCCCTCCCAATCCAATGCCTCTCTTGCTAGGATTTTAAGCAGGAAGGGATGCTGATTTTGTCAAAGGCTTTTTCAGCATCAAGTTGAGATGTTGTGTGGTTTTTTTGTCTTGATTCCTTTTTGTTTGATATCTTTATGTTTCTCTATGCTTGCATACTTTCACTCCCTGCACCATCTCTGGTCTGACTGCAACCTCTTGGTCACTGACTGGATGGCTCGTCTTGATGTGTGGTCGTTGTATGGTCCGATTTGCCAGTAGCCTGGATTTAGGAAATTTGTGCAATCTGTGTTTCACTTAGGAGAGAATGGGGCTATAATACTCCTTTTTACAGTTGTGAATCTTTCTCTTGACCTGGTTTTGTGGTAATCGGAGTGATGACTGGCTTTCATAGAAGGAATTTGGGAGAATTACCCTTGATTATCCTTCTAAACATTTTCAGTAAATGGTTTGTAGGTCTTGTTGAAATGTTTTATAGAATTCCTCTGCTGCGTGATATTGTCTGGGCCTGGGTTGTTTTTTAATTGGGAGGTTTTTTTTTCTACTACATACATCCTCAGATTTCTTCATATGTTTGTTGGTACTGAAGTTTAAGACTGCCAATCTTATGCTCTTCTTGGCCGAGCTTTGGTGATTCCCAGCGATTTCAGATATTCATACCATTTTCTAATATCTAGTATTTTTCGTTACTAAAAAACGGTAGAGTATAGGTTCTTAAAGAATTCCCATAGTGATTTTCTGCTCGTTGATCTTTTCATGCCTAGTCTGTTTTGATATTTCCCTTTCAATCAGGGATTGGTATTCATTTGGATTTTTCTTTCTTTCTATTGTTCTGGGCTAAAAGGTTCTGTCGACTCTTGTTTATTCTTCAAGAAAAAAGACAACTTTTTGGCTTCATTGATTTTTTGTATTGTTTTCCATTCTTTTGTTTTATTCCAATTGATTTTTGTACTCTGAGTTTTGGTTATTCTCTCCTGTCGTGTTGTGTTTAGGGTTCAGCTGTTGTTGCCTCTCAAGATGCGTTTGAGCTGTAGTGTTAGACATTCGACTTGTGCTCTTTTCTGTTCTTTTTCTAATGTATGGCACCCAAGGCTATAATCTTCCTCTTAGTAGCTGCTTTTATTAGGAATAAGCCCATAGGTTTTGTTGTGTTGTATTGTATTTCTTTTTTTTCATTTTTTTTTTTTTTTTTCGATGCTTTTTATTCTTTCTTTATGTTCTTTCCTTGACCATTCATTATTCAAGAGTGTGTTTGTTTGTAGTCCTCCATGGTTGCTTGTGGCAGGAGGGGGCGTTGTCCTGGATGTTGATGTTGAACTTTATTGCACTGATGGTCTGAGATAGAATGCATGAAATTATATTTCACTAGATCTGGTTGTATGTTGGTGGGGGGTTTCTCGGTGGTCCCAGTATGTGGTACGATTTGTGAGAATGTTTCTGTGGGGTGGCTGATGAAAGTGTATTCTTACGTATTAGGATGGAATATTCGGTGAGGTCTATAAGGTCCATATTTGGTAGTAATCATATCATTCAGTTTTCAATGCCTCTCCTGTTTATTCTTTGTCGTGTTGACCGATCCAAAGAGACTCAGTGGGGTAGTTGAAATCTCCTACTATTGTTAGTGGACTGGGGTTAGTCTGGACATTTGGTCCTGAGCGAAGTGTCTTTATAAAGTTTGGTGCACCATAATTTGGGGCATATATATATTCATAATTGTGAAAGTCATTCTTGGTGAAATTGTTTCCTTGATAAAATGTAATGGCCTTCTGATTCTTCTGATTTCTTTCACTTTGAAGTCTATTATGTGTCTGATATTAAATACAACACCTGCTTTCTTTTTTGATCTTTAGGTAACCAGTTGCTTGGAATGTTTTTTCCATCCCTTCACTTTTAGGTGGTGCCTGTCCCATTGAAGGTAAGTTGTGCTTCTTTGTAGACAGCATATCAATGGATTCTGTTTCCTAATCCAATTCCCGTCTATGTCTGTTGATTGGGGAATTTAACCATTAATATTTAAGGTTATGGACTGATAGGTTGGTGTTGCTTCCTTTTGGCCGTATTAGCCATTTGTGGTTTGGGTTTTGGTTTTTTTTCTATTCTTTCTGAGTTTCTTTTATATATTTCTTTCATTCTCTGGTGCCTGTGTTGTGTTGTTCCTGTTCTTCTGTTCCTTTGATGGCTTCAAGTAATTCTCTGAAGGTTGGGTTTCTGGAAATGTATTTCCTTTCATGTTTTTTATGGCCAGGAAGTATTTTCCTCTCTCTCTTCAACTATAATACATTTTTTGCTGGTATAGTAACCTGGTTGACTCTATTGTCCTTAACCTGGGAATGCTTTGCATCCAGGTTCTTCTTGCTTCTTCTCATAGTTTTGGCGTTGAGAAGGTCAGTTGTAATGTCTGATAGGTTTCCCCTCATAGGTCACGTATATGTTTTTTCTCTTGTGCTTTATAAAGGATTTTTGTCTTTGTTTTGGGTGTCTACAGTTTAACTATGATGTGGCATGGGACAATTGCTTTCTGATTTTGTCTGTTTTGGAGTTTTGTGTGGCTGCTGATTGGTTTGTCCCTTTTTTAGTTTGGGGAAGTTTCATCTAATATTCGGTTTTGAAGATCTGATCAATACTGTGGTTGGTTTGCATGAGTTCCCCCATAGGCTAGTAAGTAGTTCAAGAGCATGTGGCTCCAGTATGGGTGGGTGCTGTTTTTGGAGGTCTTAGAAGGTGTGGCCCATGCTGGGGGAAGATGTAGGCACTGGGGGCAGGTTAGGGAGTTTTTAACAAGCCTCTGTGGTCTACAGTTGCCCTCCCTCTGTTCCTGGTGCTACTTCAAGATGTGGAACCATCAGTTTGCGTCTCCAGACCAGCAGCCACAGCCTCCCACCACAATGGACTCCATTCCCTGGAACCAGCGCAATCGTTAAGCTCAAATAAACTCTTCCTTTTATAGTTCTTTGTTCATGGTGGTTTTATCACAGCAACAGAAAAGTGACTAATACAGTTTATTGGTACCAGAAGAGTGGCTGTGGCTGGAAAGAACCTGACCATGTGGGTATTTTTGGAGAGATGGTGGACAGACTTTGGAAGCTTTGGGCTGGAAGGCTGTTGACTATTGTAAGCACGAGCTTAAAGGGCCAATTCTAGTGGGCCTGGAGGAAAGCAGGCTGCAAAAGATGTGGGTTCCAGGGAAAATAAAGACTTAGGCAGCAACCGAGAATATTTTGAAAAGATCCTGGGGCAGCAGTTTTGCCCACAGCCAAATGCGTGCCTGATGGCTAAAGTTGAAAAGCATGACTGATGTCTTTGGTGGAGAAAGATATTTCAAGACAGCCTAATGTAGAAATGGGGGGTGGGCTTTTATGGTGAATATGTGACATCTCTACAGTGAAAAAGAGCAGATGGGGCAGAAAGAAAAAGCAGAATGTAAAAGTTTGGATCTGAAAAGCAACTAGGAAGATTAAAGGTGGGGCAAGGCATGTGAAGGAGAGGCGCCCTTTCATAGAGGAGATTAAGCCATAAGGAGAGGCTGGAGATTTACAAGTAAACAAAAGAATCAGTACCTTCAGGGCAAGACCACACCCGCAATTCCGCCAGCAATGCGGGCAGAGAAAATTTGCAATGTGTTAAAGTAGGAGAGAGTCCATCCTGAACTTGCAGCCAATCGGCAATTCATTCACGTGGTGTCTGGCTTTAGAGCGCGTGAAAGCATGCAAGAGTGTAAGGGGTCATTGGTTCTTCCTCATGGTTTCCAGAAGAGCAAAAGAGGCCAGGCAGAGTAACAGCAGAGGTGTCCCTAATAAATAGGCCTTGGATAGGCCATTGGCAATGAAGCTGGAAATGTGAACCTGGGTGGCAGTCGAGACCCCACCAAAGACATTCGAGATGCCAGACCTGTGAGAATATTTGCCAAGAGAGCTGCATACAGGGAGTGGTACCAGACCTAAGAAAGAATGTATGTTGCAAGCAAAGTGGAAGAGTTGAGCCATACTAACCCTTTGGAAGTCACAGTCCCAGAGGTTCGCATGGGAGCTACTGGACTTGGTGTTTGCCCTGCTGGTTCGGTCTTGTTTTGGTCCGTATTTCCTCCGCATTCCCTTTCTCCCTTTTGGAATGGGAATGTGTATTCGATTCCACTGTACATTGGGAGTATTAATTTGTCTTTTGATTTTACAGGAGTTTACAGTTTAGAGGATGTGGCCTGAGTCTCAGAAGAGATTGGACTGTGGACTTTTGAATATGCATGTGAGACTGGTAAAGACTGTGGTGGACTTTAAGGTTGGACTAATGCATTTTGCATTTTTATGGTCAGAGAGCCTATGGGGGCCAGGGAGTGGAATTGTGGTGTTTGCATAAGTGTCCCCTATAGGCTTGTAAGTATTCAGACATTTGTTCCCAGTTGGTGGTGCTGTTTTTGGAGGGTTTTAGAAGGTGTGGCCATACTGGGGGAAGTGTGTCACTGGGGGCAGGCTTAGTGAGTTTTAACAACCTCTGTGGTCTACAGTTTGCCCTCTCTGTTTCCTGTGCTCTTCGAGATGTGACCCTTGGTTTGCGGCTCCAGATCCGGCAGCCCGCCTCCCGCCACAATGGACTCTAATTCCCTGGAACCGCCAATCGTAGCCAAAACAAATCATCCTTTTATAAGTTCTTGGTCATGGTGTTTATCACAGCAACAGAAAAGTGACAATACAAATACCATTGTCTTGGGATCTTATTCTTTCCTCTATCCTATGATGCAGGGATTTGATCTTTTCATATGTCTCACAGTTCCTGGTTTTGTTCCACTTTGTGTATTTTTAAATTTTCAAATCTTCCTTGAGGTTTTTAGTTGTTCTGTGTTTATCTTATCTCCAGGTCTGATATTCTTGTTCTGCTTCCTCCATTCTGTTTCTGAGGCTTTTTCCATTCCTTTCCTCTTGATTGGATGAGTGTTTGATTTCCTTTTCATTTCCTCTTCTAATGTCTTTAGTATTTTTATATTTCTACTTCTTTTGGAGCTCTCTCAATCTCTTTTGTAGCTCTTTGCTTCACTGGTTGGTTCCTTATCTTTTTCACATGGGATCTTTTCAGTGTTTCTACTTCCTTCCGGAGCTTGTCATTTCTCGCTCTCTAGGTCCTTCTTGAGTCTTCATTCTCTTTTCTTAGTTTTTGATGTGTTTTTTAGCTGTGTAGTTTCTTAAATATGTTCCCAATTGTGTTTCTGATATCTGTGTCCTGGGGCATCCCCAGAGGGATCCCACTGCAGGAGTCTTCCATAGGGTTGGTAGAGCTTGGCGTGGGATTATCCTGCCCCTTTCCAGTGTTGTCTCTTCTTCGTGATCCTGGCATATGGGCTTCTCCTTGCCTGTATTCCAGTGTACCTCTTCACTGTGTTGAAGGCTTGCTTTGCTTGCCTCCTTCAGATGCCTTCGTAATCCCAGTTGGTGGGGAGGGGGCTCTTCAGCCCGTGCCCCAGTACCTTCCAAGCTGGCCTCAGGAGATCTCAGATCTCAAGAGTCACACAACCCCACCTTTAATACCGGCTGGGAGGATAACTCCGCCCCCACAGCCACAAAAGCCAATCAAGCCAAAGACAGCACTTTTAATCCCAGATGGGAGGATAACTCTGCCCCCACAGCCACAAAAGCCAACCAAGCCAAAGACAGCTGGATTAAGGGATCAACAATCAGCCTTGCTGAGGCACCCATTTCCTACCTGTCTCCTGCTCTTCCTTCCTCTGGCCTCAGGAGATCTCAGTCAGGGAGGTTCTAAAAGCCCCCCAAACAAAGGCCATTTGCCTATAACATTGGGGGCACACAAGAAATGGACAGTAAGACCGTATTGCTGAAGATACACTGGGTTATGAGCATGAGAAAAAAAATTATGCTGAGACCCTGTTCTGCAAATCAACATCTGAACTTCATGGTGCCAGAGAGCACTATGCAAATGGCTGGAAAGAAATGGCCTCCAAAGCTCTGCTACAGACCTCAAGTCCTGCACTTTTACATGCACTAAAATAAGGTGCAGTTCAATAGTAGCAGCCTGGTACATGCACACCCAGGAAAAAAAAAATTCTCATTGGATCTATGGCTGACACTTCAGACTTGGCGCCCCCTAGTGTCAGGAGACCTGATAGGCCACATTAGAAAGGTATTGTCACCCCTTTGTCAAAGAGCTATAATGCCTTAACCAAGATACCATCCAAGAATGTGTGTTTGTGCTCATAGTGTAACTTGATATAATGGTTAATATTTGTGTCTGTTTGTGTTTTATTGCTAGAATTAAAAGGAGACTTGTAAATGAGCCACTGAACTCAGGGAAGAAATTTATAGCATAGTTATAGCTTTGGTAGACCACAGAGCAAGGACACAGGTACAGTCAGCACATGAAGAGATCCACAGAGCAGAGCCTGGGAGGATTCAAGCTTGAAGTTTTTAATCCTTTCACCATAGAGAGATTCTACATTTAATGTGTGACAGATAACATGGACTGTAGAATATCCTGGAAAAGAATACTCATCCTGGGGCTGGAGAGATGGCCTAGTGGTTAAGAGCACCAACTGCTCTTGCAGAGGACCCGGGTTCGATCCACAGCACCCACGTGGCGGCTGAGAACCATCTGTAACTCCAATTCCAGGAGAACTCCAGTTCCAGGGGAATCCGACACCCTCTTCTGACCTCCATGGCATTGCACGACACGGGTGCACAAATCTACATGCAGACAGTACACTCATACACATAAATAAAATAAAAATTTAAAAAAAAAGAATACTAATCCTGAAGCAGGTTCAAACAGGCAAGAAGACAAAACACTCTCCCAGGGATCAGAGATGGAGCCGCTTCACATATACAGAGAGCTGGGGACTTACAGCCACCTGGTGGGGAAGGCAGGACACAGCAGACCACCTACAGGGATACCAAGAAAGTTTCAAAATGACACCAAAGTTCCTAGGCACACCACATGTTTAAACATGCCCTTTATAGGAAACATTAGGAAACCCAGGAATGTCAGAGTCTGGATTTTCCTGATTTGAAATATTTTCAAGTATTTAGTGATGTATCTTGCAGATGTGTCTCAAATCTAACCTTAAAAGACCCTAAGGTTTGCCGGGCGTGGTGGCACACGCCTTTAATCCTAGCACTTGGGAGGCAGAGGCAGGTGGATCTTTGTGAGTTCAAGGCCAGCCTGGTCTACAGAGTGAGTTCCAGGACAGCTGGGACTACAGGGAGACCCTGTCTCAAAAAGACAAAAAAAAAAGTTATAAAAAAAAGACCCTAAAGTTTGTAGACACCATCTTCAGATAGATTAAGATAACCTTTTTTATTTAATTAATGAAAACTTCATACAATTATTTTATGATATTTAGACCCCTCCCCTATTTTCATCCTGACGTACTTCATGTACTCATTCGTAAATATTAAGGCCTATTGAGTCAGGTTTGCACCCCCAAATGTCCTTTGGTGTCCGATCACCCACTAGGACCTGGATATACTCTCCAGCATCACACCCCTGAAGAAAACTGACCCTCCCTTCCCAGTAGTCATCACTTGCTCAGAGTTCCTCTGCCAAGTTTGGGGCTTCTTCCCCAGTTCCTCTATTCTATGCTGGTTTTATTCTGGTTGAGTTTCCTGGGGTCTCGTGCATGCTGCTACCACTGCTATGAGTTCATGTGAATGACTTCCCAACTCTCTGGAAAACTCTGCTCTTCTCTGGCTCTCACAATCCTCCCACCCCCTCTTCCAGAATGGTCCTGAGCTTTGGGTGGCAGAGGTTCAATACAGGTGTCCTATTCAGCGATAAGCACTCTGCAAGACAGAGATGATTTTAAGGAATACTTTTAGAGCAAGTGTGTTTTGATTGTCAGCTGCCCCATCAGGTCAGCTGAGAAACTTACCACTATGACATCAGGCCACTGCTGAAAAGATTTCAGACTTGGGGCCTTTGATACTAAGGTTCACACACTCAAGACCTTTGACCTGTATGGTTTCAAGGCCACATTCCCTTGGCAAGTGCAGGTATTCCTGCAGGCAGGACACTGAAGGGGCTGAATATGACTTCCCAGCAGCTGAAGGCAGAGGAAGGCTCTTTAGGAAAGAAGTCCTCACAGAACATTAGCATCCTCTGAATTAAGGAGTGTTTTCCTCTGATCCCATGTCCCAGTGTTCATCTAGAGTGTTTTCACTGGGAATTTTTTTGTAGTAAAGCCATCTTTATCAAGTGCCTGTCATACAGTGTTTCAACATGACTTTATATACTGCCCCCCCATGGACTGAGGACCACAAGGAACCTATAATATAATAAAACTGCAATATGTGTTTCTCTGAAGGAAGATATAGCACCTGAGGTCAGGGAGGACAAAGACAGTTTTCAAAAAAGAACTGGAGGACAGGGATAAGATCTTGGAGGCATTTTCTTGGTGGGAGAGGAAACTCGAAAGCCATATCACCAGCTTTTTACACTTGCTGACCATACTGCTGTGGTGCACAGAGGCTGCACCATCTCCAATGTGGTTTGGGCTCTACCAGCACAGCCTATGGAATCCTGAGTTTAGTTCCTCTTATTCTGGCATCCTTTGCAGCAGCGAGCAGTCAGATGCTCTCAACAGCTGTGCCAGGGCTAGAAGCAGATACTAACTGTGCTGCCACTATGAATATAGAAGAAGTAAATAGGACGTCAGATATGACTAAAGCCAGCAGCCTGGTTTTAAACACTGCGGGCATAATCAAGGAGATTACACAGATCATGCCTATGGCCACAGTCAAACTTTCCAATACAGACGGAGACTCGATCCCTTGGGCAGCACATCTCTGCCATCAAGATGGTCCAAAAAATCCCTCGCTTAGCAACAGATGTCAGGAACCTCACAACTACTGTTGTAATCTCTGCTCAAAGTTCGAGGGAGGTGCAGAATGCCTTCAAGGGCATTGCTCTGGCAATGATCAGAGGCCAGGGATGCAGGAATTACAAGTGTCTTCCTTGCACTGATGTGTATCAACTTGTGAAAGATTCGGTACATTTGCAAGAGCAGGGCAAAGTCAGGTCAGCTGGAGGACTTGGAAGCCGGGGGGCTTGGAAGCTGGGGGGCTCGGAAGCCGGGGAGGGGGTGCTCAGAAGCTGGGGGCTCAGAAGCTGAAGGAGGAGTTGAAAGAGCCCATACAGATCTGCAAGCCTCTGCAGTCAGACCCGCTTCGGGAGGCTCTCCCCAGCCTGCACCAGGACAGGAGAGCCGGCCAGAGCAGAGGAGAAGGACAATAAAGGCATTTTTAAAGGGATAAAGAAAGTGAGATCAAGTCTATGGAACTGAGCACTGTGGAGTTCGTATTTTCAGAGCTGACCTTGACAGCCAGTGAGTTAAAGAGAAACACAACTGCAGCCTGAAATAAAGAACCAAAGAGGACTAGAGAATGTGGGAATGGAACAAAAAATGTGTTGACTGTGTGAAAAGAGAGGGCTATGCTGAAAGAAGCCAACAATGAGACAGTCAGTAAAAGTGAAGAGATGAAAATGAGGAGATCCAGAGAAGACACAGTGGCCCCACTCTGTTCCTCCCCATGGGACAATGCCCAATGAGCTGCAGCCCTTTCTAGAATTTTCTGATCCATCCTCACAGATTGTCCATCAGACCACTGACCTCAGGCCAGGCTCCAGCCTTTCTTTCCTTATCAACCATGTCAATTCACCCATGTGTATATCAGGCAGATGACCCAATGATGACAGTGAAAATGAGGAGGAGGAGGAGGAGGAGGAGGAGGAGGAGGAGGAGGAGGAGGAGGAGGAGGAAGATGGTGGGTGGTAGTGGTGGTGAAAACAGTGGGTAGAACTTCTGTCAGGTGGCCAGCCCTCTGAAGGGACAGGGTGTCTTGAGGGACCATTGACATTCCAATGACTCTTCATATTATGTCCTGTGTCAGTGGTTGACCTGATGTTGGGGACTGAACACAGATTTTAATAACAGTTGAATACTTTATAGTGTGTAGATGCCAGTCATGGGGGGGGCATTGGATGTGGCTTGTGACCTTCAGCTTCCTTTCAGGCTGGGGTAGATTGTATCCTCTAGTTTTTGTTCTATGGACTTTGTTTTCAGATATATTAACTTGATTGTCCAGGAAAAATGGACTTTGAAATAGTTGCCATGAGAGATGGTGCCATGGGTTGCAAATAAAGGCAGAGAGTCTCAGGATGCCATTGTCTGTAACACTAAATGGGGATCTCTGGACAAATACGAGGGCAGAAGAATCAGGAACCTGGTGGCCCCTGTCACTCGGGCATAGGGGATGGGTGAGCAGCAGATGGTGACTTGCATCAACGGCAGATTGTGTTTGCTCTTGTCTTAGTCAACACCAAGGACAGGACGTCAGACATGGTTCTAGCACTGACAGCTTAGGGACCTGCTAGGGGCCCCATATTTCATTTCAGTGGCAGGGAGGCTATGCAGGGAAAGCAGGTTAGGGGCTCATGTGTTCCAGTTTGCCTTCAACTGCTGTGAGCAAACACTCTGACCAATACCAATTTGGGGAGGAAAGGGTCAGAGTTCATCACCAAGGGAGTCCAAGGTAGGAACCTGGAGGCAGAAGCTGAAGTACAGGCCATGGAGGAAGGCTGCTTACTGGCCTGCTCCAAAAAAGCTCGGGTCTCCACTGAAATGGAAGCTACATCTTCACCAGTGGAGTCTTCTGATCTCTCCTAGGAGTCTTCATTGCAATGGAGGCTGCACTTTTACCAATGGACCTTCCTGGCCTCTCATAATACCAAGCCTCAGCTGCTCTCTGCGACCCCTTCATGTTTTAAACACCAGAACCATGCAGGAAACTCTTACACATTACCAAGTCATGCTTCCAGCTTGAGGAGGCTTGGGCTCCCTCTGGACCACAGCTTCAGTGTGCTAACCCTAAGGAAATTCTTCCCAGATTTCACCAAAGTGATGCTGGTCTCCTCTTACAGCTGATTTTTCAGCCCCAGCTAAGCAGCACCAATTGTCCCAGTAAAACAAAGGTTTCACTTCAGGTTCTGGTCTCTTCTTAATCACAGCTGATTCTTCAGCCCCAGTTTCTCAATTGGAAACATCATACAAACAGCCCTGATGGTTCCCGCTTCCCTTTGAAGTTTCAGAAGCCAGGTCTCCATCGTCTACAGCTCTTTCAGCATAACTGTTCCAAGCTCCACAGCGACAGACTCCAGGCATTCAATGACTTTTATTTTTTTCTTTTTTTTTTTTTTTTTTTTTTTTTTTTGAGACAGGGTCTCCCTATAGCCCCAGCTGGCCTGGAACTCACTCTGTAGACCAGGTGGGCCTTGAACTCACAAAGATCCGCCTGCCTCTGCCTCCCAAGTGCTAGGATTAAAGGCATGAGCCACCATGCCTGGCACTCAATGGCTTTTCTAGCCCAAAGTTCCAAATACTTCCACAGTCCTTTCCAGGACACCAATGTCAGGTCTGTCAAAGCAATACCTCACAATCCTTGTCAGACAGCAGTCCTGGATTCGGGCTGTGTGTGCGGGCTGGCATGCTGGGTGCCATGAACTGATCTGTTCTCCTGCACTTCCTTTTCTGGGTCTGCCCCACCACTGAGGTGGCACATGGTGACATGGAGATCTGGCATTGGCTACTAAGAAATGATGTCGTACAGTGTGAGCATTGTCTGCCTCAAGCCTATATAGGCCACCTGTTGTACGGAATAAATCAGAATCATACCCTCCGCAGTGTGTCCCCGGGCTGATATTGAAGTGAACTGGGGTGGTATCCTCTTCACAACCTGTTTCTACATGGGATTAATAACTACCACAGATCTTGGTACCAATTTCTGTGTTAGTTTGCTTTCAATTGCTGTAAGAATACACTCTGATCAATACCAACTTGGGGAGGAAAGGGTTTATTTATCTTATATCTCCCAGGTCACAGTTAATCACTTAAGGAGCCCAAGGTAGGAACTCAGGGCAGGAACCTTCCGCACAGGCCATGGAAGAACACTGCTTACTGGCTTGCTTCCCTGGCCCATGCTCAGCCTGCCCTCTTATATAATACACAACCATCTGCCCAGGGATGACACCGCCCACAGTGGGCTAGGTCCTCCCACATCACTCAACAATCAAGAAAATACCCCACAAACATGGCCACATGTCCAGTCCAATGGAGCCAATTTCCCCATTGAGGATCCCTCACCCCAGGTGTGTCAAGTTGACACTAAAGCTGTCCAGCACACATGGCCGTTCTTGATAGTTGACACTTATGAGTGACTGCATTGTCCAAGCTAAATCCCTGGGTGACTGACAGGCAGTGTTGCATCTGCCAACTCATGCCCCAGAGTACCAGCTGTGTGAATCATCTCCCACTGAAACAAGAAGAAAGTGAGTCATTTCTTCCTATGCAGACTTTTCCCAACCAAGTAGTTCAGTCATCTATCTGCAGGCCACACAGGAACACTGGATGAAGTTCACGCATGTCTGGCTGAGTTGAACATGGGATTCTTGCACTCTTTAACATTAGCCAGAAATGACAAGGGTCAGGGATTGGTATACAGGTGTGTGAAAGGTTCGACTGTAGCAAGACCATAAGAAAAGGCTGAACTGTATATGGCATCATCCAAGGAGCCCTCATGTCCTCCTCGACTCCTTCATGAGCTTCTAGAACGGTCTTATTCATGATGCACTTGGGCCTGCACGTTGTGCCCATGGGGCCATATTGTTCCTTATAGCCTAGCGGTTAAGAGCACCGACGCTCTTGCAGAGGACCCGGGTTCGATCCCCAGCACCCACATGGCGGCTAAGAACCGTCTGTAACTCCAATTCCAGGAGAACTCCAGTTCCAGGGGAATCTGAGACCCTCTTCTGACCTCCGCGGCATTGCACGACACGGGTGCACAGACCTGCATGCAAACAATACATTCATACACATACAAAAATAAATAATAAAAAAAATTAAAAAAAAAAAGAATAGATAATTTCTGGGGCTGGAGAGATGGCTCAGCTATTAAGAGCACTGACTGCTCTTGCAGAGGACCAGGGTTCGATTCCCAGCACCCACATGGTGGCTAAGAACCGTCTTTAACTCCAGTTCCAGGGGAATACAACGCCCTCTTCTGATGCCCAAGGCATCACATGACATGGGTACACCAACCTACCTGACAGTACACTCATACACATAAAAAATAATAAAGAAATAAATTTTAAAAAAGAATAGATAATTGATTAATCACATACTTGCAACCCTTGGTGGCTTTCATTACCCAAGACAAACACAATTTCATGATGCCAGTGTCACCTAGTATAACCATAGATGTTCAATGCTAATTCACGGGCAAAACTCATGCAGAGAGGATTATTAAAGAAATGACTGTGGAGCCATTTGAGGGACTATGAGGGGGGACACAGGGAACAGCATTAGTGGATAAAATGCTGTGTTCTTCATCATCAATGTGAGGGATTAAATGCCCAAGGCCATCTGAAGAAGCTTCAGGAACATCTTCACAACCTTCTTTACACAGAAAAGAGAGGAAATCCCACATGGTCCCTCGAAGCAACAAGTCTCCATAGTCCATCAGAAGCATGGACATCTGAAAGGAAGCCCTGAGCAGGACAGAGAGCACAGGACGTGCCAACCTGTCCCACCATCTCCTGTCATTCTGGAGGACCTTGCTGGGCTGAGTTCTTGGCATGCACAGCCCTGGTGAAGGCTTCTCACCACCCCTCTGACCTTCCCCTGTGGCCTGCACTGATTCCTCCATTTCTTCTGCAAGATTCTACAGAATCAGTCACTTTCCTGCCTCTTACCTGAATAATGTGTTTCACTTCTTGATCTATTTTCTTGTATAATTCACATTCTTTCTTAAATATCCCTAGGCATGATGTACATCAGGCACTGCGTACAAAAGTTCCCCCTAGACATGATGGCATAAATCCCTGTGATAACCTTGCACTGAGTCCAATTCCCCTGCTGTGCTTGTATGAGTTGAGATTCTTTGGGTTGTAGCCAACAAAAATGAACTCTGGCTGACATAAAAAGAGCATCCATTGAAGGCAGCACATTAGAGAATGAAAGGAAGAAGAACAATCCACCTAAGTTACAGTCAAGAGAAATATAGCCACTCTAACTCCAGGAACCTATGGTTCCCTTCCCAGTGTCCTACTATCAGATAACTTAGGTCCATTCACCTTGACGTCCAATGCCCCAATTAGGACTTCACACTCAGAGACAGAATAGCTTGATCAGATGACTGGACTCTTGGACCAACAGGTAGGGATTAAAGAAAGCAGATGGATGATAGAAGAAAAGGGGAAAGGAAAGGAGAGGGGAGGGGAGGGGAGGGGAGAGGAGAGGAGAGGAGAGTCTGGCACACCCTCAAGTCCAGCACCCCCTGAATATATGCTTACTCTGTATAATCAAGCCCAGGCTATAGACATGCATGTGCTTAGGTCACATATATTTACAGGACTCCTGAACCTGTTGTAGATTTTAAAAGCCCAAGACAAGAACAAATACAGTCAACCCTTCTCAAGTTGGTTAGTTACCCAGATATTCTCTACTTATTGCATCTATTGTGAGACCGTGGAGTAAAGGGTTGCTAACTTCACACTGTGAGTGTGTGTGTGTGTGTGTGTGTGTGTGTGTGTGCATGTGTGTGTGCATGTGTGTGTGTGTGCATGTGTGTGTGTGTGTGTAGCAAAGAAATACAGTCGAATCTACAACCTTCCATTGCTGCCCCAGCACACGGTAATGTCAACATTTCGGTCTACATTTCCATCTCCCTGGCTGTGTGGAGCAGCTTGGGGGCTCATGAAGAAGTTGACCTCAGGGGCCTCAGTCACCAGGGGACCCAGCCCCCAGACCTACCTCATGATCCTCACTAACCGCAGGTCGGGGGGAACCAGGGAGTCACCTCCTACTGTTCTAAGTGCTGTGACTCATCTCAGGTGCAGGCAGAGCCAAGGGGTAAAATCACACTGAAGGGTTTGAGGATTTGTCTTGTTTTTATTTTAATTTTATTTATAATTTTTATGTGTATGAGTGTACTGTCCGCATGTAGGTTGGTGCACCCATGTCATGCAATGCCGTGGAGGTCAGAAGAGGGTATCAGATTCCCCTGGAACTGGAGTTAAAGATGGTTCTTAGCTGCCATGTGGGTGCTGAAAATCAAACCCGGGTCCTCTGCAAGAGCAGTCACCACTCTTAACCTCTGAGCCATCTCTCCAGCCCCCATTGTCTTGTTTTAGGGATACAGCCTGATCAGAAAGCACAAAACAGTAATCAGAAAGACCTGGACCCAATCCCAGTTCTCTCACTCTGTGGTAAGACTTCTTACACTGTTTGATCTCTACTTCTCTGCTCTGGGAGAAAGGTATGATGGTTCATCTTGCTTGTCTGCTTGACTAGATCCAGAATAAACTAAAATGCAGGAGGCTGGGCACTCCTGGAAGGGATTTTCTGGATCATGTTATTTGAAGCTGGAATACCCAGCCCCAAGGCCGGGCACCTCTCCGCAGCCTGGATAGAGGGATGTGAAAGAAGGAACGTTTGCTTTGTGCCCACTTGCCTTCCCCCTAGCTATCAAGTCTATCTAGCCCATTTCTGTGACATCACTTAACCAACATTAGAACCAATTTCTGGCTCCAACATAGACTAAAGCCTAACAGCTCCTCCAGGAATCTTCTAGCCTTCAGTGCCAGACTGGAACTGCTGAGATATCCAGTCTCAACTACCTGACTCTGCACATCCACAGTGTGCTGCAGCCATGCCAGACTACCTGAGCCTGTATCTTCAGAGGCATGGTCACGGAGATTTATTTGATTGTAGGTGAGTATGGGTTAGCCCATTCTGTCTGTAGAAGCGGAGAATGTACTCGTAATGTTTGGATAATTTAAAAATCTAAGTTTCCCTGAGTTATCAGAGCTGAGTGACCCTGGGCTTGGCTCTTCCCCTTGCTCAACCTCCGTCTTTCACCTGGTAAGAGTTAGGGTGCCAGCTCAGCTCACACCTACCACGCTGCTGCCCACCTCAGAGGCCAGGTGGTTGGAACACAGGTGCCACAGGGGCCGTGGGAAAGTGGGGGCCAGGAAGCCTGTGCTGGTTCTCACACTCTGAAGGTGAGAGTACAGAGTGTGAAGCCAGCTCGTAGGATCCAGAACGTCTGAGGATTTGGTGCAAATATAGCTAAAATTAATTTTCAGTTATGTTTCCAGAAGTCATTGAAACCTCACATCCCAACCCATGTCCACCGCACAGAGACACTTGCATGTGCGTGCATATGATAGACTCGTTTCCTGGTCTAATTTAGTTCAGGAAACCGTGTCCTCTACCCCACGTCCTGCAGGCCTCCATGGGTGTTTATTTTGAAGGGCCTTATTCTCCTGTCTGTCTTGGGACAGCAAGCACTCTCTGGTACATGTGTCACTTCTTTCCCTCCCTCGATGTTAAGCCAAGTGGCCCTGACCTGCTGCTTATGACTCTGCACACAGCTTCTGTGGACATCCTGCTCTGCTGTCTGTCCTCTAGAGTCCTGGGGATGCTGTAGCCCCCACCCAGGCACAATTCAATGCTCTTGCTGACAGTCCTCCAACACTCCAGAACCTTCTACATTTTATAAACAGCTGGCAACACTGGGTAGCGTCCTGCCTTTTCAATTCTTTGGATAATCTGTTAGCTTTAAAATGTACTCTATATTAACTTCTCTTTCCTGAGAAGCTAGCTGTGATGAAATAATGCTAAGCCTGCTCACTAAAGGTACAAATTCCTGGCAGCACTAGTGTACAGGAATGGGTGAGGCTTCTAGAGCCAGATCTAAGAACATGGTCCTGGGCCTGTCCTGGGGAAGGAGGTGGAACATGCAGCACTCCTGCCACACCTGCTCATACTGTGCCATAGCCCTGATGGTTTTTGAAATATTGGTTTTCATCTTCTTCTTACTCATTGCGTAAGATGAGGAAGGGTTGAGCAAGATGTGGTTGTACACGTGTATAATATCAACACTTAGTAGACAGAAGGAGAAGGATCAAAAGTTCAGGGTCATCCCAGGCTACATAGTAATTTTGAGGCCACCCTAGGTGACATTAATCACCATCCAAAACAAACAAACAATGGGAGAGAAAGGCGCACAGAGGAAGAGACAGACAGACAGACAGACAGAACATTTGATGGCCACTGATAAATCAGAGAATCATTTAAAGTTCATGAAGTCAGTGGAGTCAGTGAAGCTTCGTATGGTCTCTGTCACAAATCACTTTGTTTCCTGTTAGAAGAGCTATTGGTGGGGACAGAAGAGAAAAGTGCATGGCATCACTTGGCTAGAAGGAGAAGTGGGCAGGGTCCGTGTCCCCGGAGGCTGGTAGTTCCCTGCCCGATAAAAGCCTCGCAGAGCCAAGGATCAAGCTGGGCTTGGGAGGAAGGGTCTGCCCTGTTTTTTCCTGCCCCCGGCACTGAGCTTCTGATCATGTGGAGCCCTGGGTGACTAGGCAGGTCAATGGGGTGAAGGGCTCTGTGAAACAAGGGTGTTCACAGATTAGAGGGACTGAGAAAGTGATCAGGGCAGAAGTAGCCTGAGAGAGCCTCACACGGGGTAACGGAGGGCATTCTCATGGGGTGGGAGGAGCCCAGCAGGGCTCTGGAAGGTGCTTGTGGGAGTAATGTACCCTCACTGAATTGATCTTCAGAGACTCCATCCTTGGTGTGTCCTGAGATGATCAGCGACTTCTGTGATGAGGTCTTCATCCACAGAAACAGCAGCATGAGGTCAGAGCACGGTGTGTAAGAGCTAGGACAAGGAACAGGAGCTGAAACTCCATGTTCCTAAGCATGTGGGCAGGGGACCTCCAGTGCTAGAGACTCAGTCATGTCCACACACTCATGTGTAAAAGCCCTTCTGCTCAGCAAACATATTTGAAGACAGAAACGTTTAGGAGATGAAGTAATAAAGTGTTGTCTGGACTGGAGAGTTGGCTCAGCGGTTAACACTACTGGTTCTCTTGCAGAGGACCCAGGCTCAGTTCCCAGCACCCACTTGGTCACTAATAACAGTCCCTAACTCCATGGGATCTGAAGCCCTCTTCAGATTGCACAAAATGAGCACACATATATGCAGACCAAACACTCATACACATAAAATCAAAATAAAGTAATTTGGTTGAAAAGATTAAGTGATGCCATAAATATAAGGGTGCCGATCTATGGGGCTGGTATCCTATTAACAGGAAGAAAGGTCAAAGATATCACTTGACAGTCTACTTGCCTATCGTCCATCCATCATTTACCTATCAACTATTGGCTATTCACATGTGTGTCTGTATGTGCCCTTCCCACCACTCCCGCTCAGAGCACACTTCTCAACCCACAGCATGTGCAACGTCAGCAAACAGCCTCTGTGGTGGTTTGAATGAGAATGTCCCCCATAGGCTTCAATTATTCAGACGTTTTGTCCCCAGTTGGTGGCGCTGTTTTGAGAGATCTTAGAAAGTGTGGCCATGCTAGAGGAAGTATGCTGCTGGGGGCGGGCTTAGAGAGTTCAACAAGCCTTGCCCGGTCCCAGTTGCTCTCTATCTCTGCTTCCAGTATTGAGTGGAAGATGTGAACCTCAGCTTTCTGCTCCAGCTCCTGCCGCCATGCCTCCCTGCCACAATGGACTCTAATTCCCTGGAACCATCAATCACAAGCTCAAATAAACTCTTCCTTTTCTAAGTTCCCTTGGTCAAGGTGGTTTTATCACAGCAACAGAAAAGTAATACAGCCTCCCCTCGGCAAACCAAGAAGAGTGCCTTCACCAGAACCAACCAGCCACTCCTCCATCACAGACATTGCTTCCAGAGCTGAAGGAAAACATAAGCATTTTGTGGAAACCCCATGCCTGTGTAATCTGCAGCTCAGAAGATTCACACACCAGGCAGGTGTTGTGGCATTTTGTAGTGAAAGGAACTGTTTCAGCTCAGAGCACTCAGAAAGTGAGCGTGTGTAGCCACAGCAGGTATAGGGAAAATTCCAGTGCTGGGTTTTGTTCATCATGAGCACATCCAACACCAAGGTGTTTATGGAATCAGCATCTCCAAATGTGACTTTCAGTTCATTAGAGAGGTTCTGACATTAACTGATTGGGTTAATAGTAGAGTTTTACAAGGCTATACCACTGATAATATCAGCGTACACCAAACATGGTAAAGGGGAGAATCATTTGGTGGTCTATCTTATATACATAACACAAGCAGATATGTAGATGGGTAAACTCCAAAGGACCTGAGGTGGACAAGGTAGAAGTGATTCCTCTGTGATAGGAATGTTTCCATCTCCTCAGAATCACATTACACAACACTGGCAGCCAACCACACTGACTTTGGAAGTGGTCCCAGGCCACAATTCCTGCTGTCCTCTCTTCCCAGGTTGTCCTGGATCAACCTGAGGGCACAGGGCAGGATGGAAATGACTCTTGGTTATGCTCCCCAAGACAGAGCCTGGGAGGAAGGGAGGCACCATAGACTAGAGGGAAGGTGTGTCCTTTTTGTTTCCAAAGCCTACCTTCCTTCACCCTCGGTGACTCAGCAAGTGCCGGATGTGGAAGCAGATCGTTCATACTACTGCAGAGTAAGCATTAGCACCATTAAAACTGCAGTTCTTTTCATTGCACAGAGTGACGCTGGGCACACTTAGGCAAAACGTCTCTCCCCACAGTCCCTGGAGCTAACAAACACCTGGTCCCCCTGCAATGATCTCGCCACACAAGGCAGCTGTAAGAGGATCATATGAGATTTGTCCTTCTGTCACCAGCTGCTTTCACTTAACACTACTGTCCTGAAGTCTCGTCCATGGTATAGCATGTGTCAGAACTTCCTGCATATTAGATACTGACAAATACTGTGTCCGTGTACTGTCCGTGTTCCATACCCGTTCATGCATCAGGGGACACCCGGGCTGCTCCACGGTTATGCTGTTGGGATCAAGTTGATCTGATCTGAATGTGAGGGTTACATGCCTGTCCGTGTCCCTGCTGCTTTCATTTCTTTGTGTTGATTTGGGAGTGGAATCGCTGAATCACATCAAAACCTGTACTGTGTGTTGACATCTATCCTGGTAACAGCAGGCCATGTGATGCGTTCCAAGGCTAAGCTGTGACAGTGATCCCACCTAACCCTCCTTGGTGATTGGGGCTGTCAGATGGCTGGGCTGGGAGGTTTCCTTAGCCGTCCCAGGGGGGGCGGCTCGAATCCACTGACCTTGAGGCTTTGCCTTTTCTGTGACCGAAACTGAGAGGCAACTTCCTCAGTACTCAGTCATCAATACGCCAGCTTCCGAGTCCATTTCTCAGTCCTCTTTTAACTCAGGATCCCAGCGCTGCTCTGCGCACCCTGCCTCTCTGTCTTGGGGCAGCAGAGCGCCCGTCTGGTCTTGGTGGACTCTGGCATCCCTGCCTACTCTCTGTGCTGGAGCAGTCAGTTCTTTCCCTTATTTGGTATTAAACCATGTTACTCCAGGCTGCTCCCTGCGGCCCTGCAGGCTGGACGTGCCTACTCTGCTGTCTGCCTGCTGGAGTCCTGGATGGCTGCGGCCCCCACCTGAACACATTCCAGTGCTGTTGCTGACTGTCCTCCAAAACTCAGGATTCACACCCCATCAAGTTCAAGGGGACGAGCCTCCCACAGCTGGCAGCAGTAGACAATGGCCTCCAGGCATTTCAATTCCTTGGACAGTCAGCTACTTTTAACATGCATCTCTGAAATAATGTGATTTCTTGAGAAGTTGACTATGATGAAACAACTCTGTCCCTGACCATTAAAATCCCGAGTTCCCGGTATCATTATTGAATGGAAAGGGGTGAGGCTAGAGGGTGCTGGATCTGAGGCATGGCCCGGGGGGAGGGTATTTCTTCTGAACTCCTGCTACGTCCACTTATACTGTGCCTGGCCCTGATGGTTTTTGAACTTTTTTCTTCTCTCCTTGATCCTCAAATAAATTGTGAAATGTTTGAGCAGGATGTGGTGGTGTGTGCCCGTAATACCAGCACTTGGCAGATGGGAAACAAGGGATACATAGAAAATCTGAGGCCAACCTGGGCTACATGAAGTATTGTCTCAAGCAAACAGACAATCTGTGTATGTGTTTGTGTGTATGAAAGAGAGAAACAGACAGACAGACAGACAGACACACACACACACACACACACACATAGAAAGAGAGAGACAGAGACAGAGATGACAGAATGTTCCTGAAAAATCGATGGACAGACATCAATCTGAGAATCATCAAAAGCTCATGGAGTCAATGGAGCCAGTGAGGTTTTGCACAGTCTGTGTCTATGTGTCTTTGTTTTCTTCTAGAAGACTCATTCATGGAGGCAGAAGAGGAAACCACATGGCATCAGTCAGCCAGAAGGAAGGGTGGACAGGGGTCGTGTCCTCTGCCCAATAAATGCCACCCAGAGCCCAGATCATGGGAATTAATGGTGTCTCCAGTTCTAGAGAGTCAGTTATGTCCTCCCATCCATGTATAAAAGCCCCTGTGCTCAGCAAACATATTTGGATATGGGACCTTTAAGGAAATGAAGTGACAGACAAAAATTGATGCCAAATATGAGGTCTTGGTCTATGGGCCTGGGTGGTAAGAAGAAGAAAGGTCAAAGATACCTCTTATCTGTCTGTCTCTCTAGTTTTCTCTGTATTTTCCATCTATTATTTATCCATGGTCTGTTGTCATGTACCTGGGTGTGTGTGTGTGTGTGTGTGTGTGTGTGTGTGTTCTACGCCTCCCGGCCCTCTTCTCGAGCCACACTGTGGAGGGCAGGTGGAGGCGCCACGAGCCGGCTCCTCTGCACACCAGGACAAAAGCCCTCACCAGAACCAACTTGCTGCTCTTTCGTTGTGGACATTGGCCTTTAGATCTAAGGGAAAATGGGCATTTTGTGTAAAGCATTGGCCTGTGGTATTGTGGGATGGTGCCTGAAAAGACTCATTCACTGGGGACCTGCTTTGGTGCATGGTGCTTTGCAGTGAAATGAACTGTTTACCTCAGAGCACTCAGAAAGTGAACGTGCAGCCCCAGGAATGGGAGATTCCCCAGTGTTGGCTTCCCAGCCACCATGAGCACATCAAACACTGCAGTGTCTATAGAATCAACATTGTCAAACGTGACCTTCAACCCTTCAGTAGGCTGAGACATTAGCTTATTGGATCTATAGCATAAATTCAAAAGGGCACAGCATTGATAATATATGGAACATTTGTAGGAGTGAGCATCATTTTTGTGATTTATCTCATATAAATAGTGGACACTGCCTTGTGGATGTCTACACCTTGTAGATGTCTACACCCAAAAGGACCTTTTGATGAGAATGTTTGACTCTGCTGAAACTCAAATTACACAAAATAGGCAGCCGACCATGCTGACTTCGGACCTTGTCACTGGGCTACACGTCCTGCTCTCCGTCATCTCCCGGTTTTCCTGGATCCACCCAGGATTCGGCGGGGGGGGGGGGGGGGGGGGGAGGCACCTTTGGTTATGTTCCTCAGGGTGGAGCCAGAAAGAGAAGTCCCTCAGGCTGGGGTGTAGTCGTCTTGTTCCTAAATCTTATCCTTCCCTTGTCTTCAGTACATTAGCGGGCACTTAATGGAGGCACAGTCTTCACACCTCACAGTAACATTACCACCATGCAGGGTTGAACTCTCTTCACCTTTCACAGTGACACCCTGCACCTTACGTCCCTCCACACATTCCCCAGAACCCACACACAGATGCCTTGGCATGATTGCCAACCCAATGTATTGGTGAGGGATCATGTGGGGTTTGCCCTTCTGTGACCAGCTGACTTCATTTGACGCTACTGTCCTAAACTCTCATCCACTTAGAAAGTGTCAGGATCTCTTGTCTTTAATGCTGGATAACACTCTGTCTGTGTATTGTAAAGCTTCATGCTTCACATTTATACATTGTGGATCAAGTTGACATGAAGTTGGGGATCAAGTGGCATTCTGTGTCTTTGTTTTCATATTTTGTGGCTAATCACAATTGAAACTGTCCAATCACACCAAATCTTGTACTTTGTGTTGATGCTCTGTCCTGTTACAGCAGCTGGTTTAGTAGATTCCAAAGCCAAGCTGTGATATGGCAGCAACTCCTGCCAAATGCTCCTTGGTGATTTCAGGTGTTAGGCAGATAGACTGCATGATTTCCTTAGCCTATGCTTCAAAGATTCCCAGTGGAGTGGCTCTCACAGCCCCTGGGCACCCTCCCCTGCTCCTCTTCCTATCCGAGAATCTACTCAACTTGAGGCTTCGTCTTGTCTCTGGTAAAAATTCACTAACAACTTGCTCAGCACTCAGCAGAGAGTCTTCAAAATGAACTCCAACCTCCGATTCCATTTCTCAATCCTCTTTTAAACTGGGATCCCAAAGCCACTCCATTAACACTGCAAATGTGTCTGATGCTAACTGTGCCTGCAACTGAAGGTGCATTTATCCAAACTCCTGTGCAAATGTATTAAGAGCATCCGTCATTGTCTGCCATTGTTTCACTCTTAACTTCCCTAAGTTGACATCTTATTCGGGTCCTGATGTCTCGTCTATCAGTACAAATAGAATAAAGAGTCTTGGGGCTGGGATGAGGCTGTCGTCCTGGCAGAAGTATTAGCTTTTTAAACTCTCAGTTGTTCACAAGAACTGTAGGCGTGGTGTACAATTTCCATTACTCTGTTTTGCACAGCTGAGAAGATTGTCTTTGATAGACCCTTATATGATATCAGAAACTCCACCTGATACACTGCAGTGTGTCCTCCACAACCCCTAAAGAAATGGAGACCAGCAAGGAGGTGGGCCCATCCTTGAATATGCAGTGCAGTGTTGCTTATCTGAGTCAGACCCTCTGTCCAGGGTGTGGGCTAGGTAGAGTGATGATGGCGGCCGGTTACTTGACTGCTGGCCCCTCTGCCCTCTACAGGCAGTGCTGGCGTTCACACAACCATTGGAGCACTTTTAGGATCTCTTTTCTTTGTTTTAGAATCCCTCTTTTACGGTTGAACTTACTTGCACCAGAAACACTGCTTCCAAAGCCAACTTTGAGGGACTTTCTTATGATGTCTCTGGTCAGGATGAGCAGATCTCCAGGATGGCCAAGTTGTATTGCTCTGCTCACATCCCTTGAGTCTGACACTTCACAGTTCCCCCTCTCCTGCCTCCCCTAACTTGAGATCAGATTTAAAGTTGAGGAAGCTTCCTGGTGACTGCTGATTCTTATCAGAGTGTCCATATCGCTGCTGGCCTGTGGCTAGTATGGAAGGTGACACAGTTCTGCACTTAGCAGTCTTCTCTGACCATCACGTTAAAGTCATGTTAACATGGTTCTGCACTTAGTGGTCTTCTCTGACCATCACGTTAAAGTCATGTTAAGAAGGGGAAGAGTAAAAAAAAAAAGGGGGGGGGAGAGTAAAGAAGATTGTAGAAGAAAAAACCTTCCAAACACAGATGCACCATGCCAAGCCACACATTAAATGCTCTGACTTGGCTTGAGTCTTAACTCATTCTCTGAGTTTTGAATTTAAAGCCACTGCCTTCCCCCTTGGCTCAGTTTCCTCCCCTACAAATCATACAGCATATCCGTGTGAATACGCATGTGGTTTTGAACACTAGAGAAAGATTGAGCTCTTGGGAAATTATTCTAAAACTCAAAACAAATGAAAGAAGAAAGCACTAAAAACTATGGTGTGTGAGTCCTGTGGAGTCGCCTGGTGTCCCTCTATCATAAGATGAGCACGGAGGTCATCAAACTCCAATGGACTCCACATGGGATGAAACCCATCCTGAAGTCAGGGTCAGCCGGCCCCTGTAATCCGTGCCCACGCAAAGCCCATGGTTCTTGGAGCAAGGCAGATCTGTAGCAGAGCCATCAAGTTCTGTGAGTTTAAAGTTGTGGAACCCTGGCCAAGCAGTAGTGGAGAGGGAAGCTGGGGCCAAGCCCTGGGTGGTGGAGTCCATCATGGATGCCGAGGGCTGTGAGATGAAGCAACGCACGATGGGCTCCAACTGCAGAGCTGGAGCAACTGGGTAGAGCAGATGGTCAGGGACTGTGCCCTTCCCCTCCGCAATCCCACCCTCAGCAGCAGAGCAGCAGCAGCAGCAGGAGGAGGAGGACAGGAGGACAGGACAGGACAGGAGGACAGGACAGGAGGACAGGACAGGAGGACAGGAGGACAGCACAGAGTATAGGAGTGATACAGAAGGTGCTGCTTGGTCAGAGCTGGGGGCTTATTCCTGTAGATCACTCACAATATACAAAGGTGCATCTTTCTTCCTGAAAGCCACAGAGATCTCCAACCAAGATAGCATGGACAGAGAAGGACCTGGAGAGTTGGGGCTGATATGGCATCTCCCGGTGGGTGGGGACGGAGGGTGGGACTGAGACGAGGCATCAATTAGTGGCTTTCTTTGTGTGCTCCAAGTGAAATTAGCTCCATAGGAGGTGATGCTTGCATTGTCCCTGTCTTATGCTGGGTACATCAGGCTAGACTGTGCCTCTGATAATGACACAGATGTGCAGTGGGAGACGCAATCCACGAGTTAAGGACAGTTGGGTCCTCTTAAAATCAACCAAGAGAAGATTCCTCTATAATTTGGGAAACACAGAAGCTCCCCACCGGCTCAAACTCACAACCACTCAAAACGGAAAGATTATTGACACATCTTAAGGGCGAGGACAGGGATTTTAGGATTCTGCATGGATCAGACACTCATCAGCGGAGCTGAGAATAGAGCAAGATCAAAGTAGAGCTGCTTTCTGCTCATCCTTCAGCTCTAAACACAAGAAAGAGTAAAGAAAGCCTCAGACGGAACCATAAAGTTGACCAGGTCTCTGCTTAGTTCCAGACTGCTGGAGACACGGCCAGGGAACCCCGGGTAGAAGATAGCTGGATGTGCCAGGTGCGGTTCAAAAAACAGAGGAATTGAAAGATGTGTGGTTGCACCAAGACAGAGATCGCTGAGCCCACCCGTCCTGGCATCCTGACCACCCTGACACTGACCCTAGGACAGCGCTTCCATCCATCAATGAATGGAAGAATATGTTGATTTGTGAGACACAAGAAACTCAGATGCTGTGTCAAGAATCTCTCTCTCTCTCTCTCTCTCTCTCTCTCTCTCTCTCTCTCTCTCTCCATGAATCTATGGCAACCTACATGGAAGAAACTAGGGTCCAAGGAACTAGGAAGGAGACTGAGGAGGTGGGCGCCCAACCTGCCTCTGCCCCGTTTCACTTGTCCTCTGATCATCTGGAGGGGGTGGGGATGCAGAAGAAAGGCAGAGGCTGTCCTGGAGGAAGGGCAACAAGGAGCAGGAAGCAGAAGGGTGCAGTCATAGGGTCAGCACCGTAAGCTGCAGTTTTACAAGGACAAAACATAAGTAGTTGTGGGGTCCACCTTTGTCGCTGTGGAAGTAGAGAATATGCTAGTTATGTTTACATAATTTAATATCCAATATCCCCGTCAGAATCAGAGCCGTGTGACACTAGGTATGGTACTCCCCCTCTTTAAACCTCTGCTTTTCACCCCCTAAAAGTTAGGACACCTGCTCTGCAGATCCCACCATGCAGATCCCACCACGCAGAGGCCATGTGGTTGGAACTCAGGTGCCACAGGGGCTCCAGGAAAGTGGGGACCAGGAAGCCTCTGCTGCTTCTCACACTCTAGTCAGAGTGGAGAGTGTGAGGCCAGCGTGCAGGATCCAGAACCTCCAGGATTTGGTACAAATATGGCTAAAATTAATTTTCAGTTACATTACCAGAAGTCATTGGCACCTCACATCCCAAAACATACATTAGCATACACACGCACACTGACACTTGACCATCCATAAAAACAAATGATACTTTTCCTGGTCAGACTTAGATCCAGGAAACCCTGTGTTCCCAGCCCTGTCCCAAAGGCCTCCAGGACTGTTTATCTTGCAGTGTTTTATTCTCTTTGTCCTGGAAAGCAGAGTTTTGTCTGGTCTTCTTGGACGTGGTTTCCCTCTGGTGGGACAGTCCATTCCTTTCCTTCCTTAGAGTTAAACCAAGCTGCTCTGACCTGCTCCTCCGCTGCCCACCCTGGGAGTCCTGGGATCACAGTGGCCCCTCTTGGGCATGTTTCAATGCTGTTGCTGACTCTTGTCCAAAGCTCTGAAACCTTTCCCATCCCACCTGCTACAATGGCAGTCTGCTTCCTACACCTGACCACAGTGGACAGCACTCGGGCAATTCAATTCTTTGGATAGTCAACTAGTTTTAAAATCCATCTCTATATTAATGTAATTTCATGAAAAGCTGCCCAAGATAAAATGACTCTGCCAGTTGCTGTTAAAATCCCAAGTTCATGATAGCATTGTTGAACAGGAAGGGAGGAAACGACACACGGGTACTGGATCTGAGGACGTGACCCTAAGCTGTACTTGAGGGACAGAATTTCCACAGAACTCCAGACACACCTGCTCATACTGACCCTGGCCAGATGGTTTGTGAAATATTGTTTGATTTGTACCTACTTCTTGATCTTCAAATAAATTGAAGGAGGTTTGACAAGGATGTCAAACTGTATCAACATTTGGCAGATGAAAGAGGGAGTCAGGAGTTCAGGTCTTGCCTAAGCTGTTATTTGAGGCCAGGCTGTGCTACATGAAACACCATCTCAAACAAACAGACAATGGAGGGGGGGTCACTGAAAACTCTATGGGAATGCATAGCTCTAAGGATCGTCAAAAGCTCATGAATTCAAGGGAGTCAATGAAATTTTGAGAACTCTGTCACTAGACTCTGTTTTCTCTGGGAAGAGCAACTCCTAGAAAGAGAAAGTCACATTGGGGCGTGGCGGCCACGCCTTTAATCCCAGCACTGGGGAGGCAGAGGCAGGCAGATCTCTGTGAGTTCAAGGCCAGCCTGGTCTACAGAGCGAGTTCCAGGACAGCTGGGGCTACAGGCAGACCCTGTCTCAAAAAAAACAAAAAAAAAAAAAAAAAAAAAAGAAAAGAAAAAGGAAAAAAGAAAGAAAGAGAAAGTTGCAGAGCTGGAAGGAAAGGTGGACAAGGCCTCTGTCCTACGTCCTGCTAGCTTCCTGCCCAATAAAACCACCCAGTGCCCAGACAAGGCTCAAGCTTGGCCTGTCAGGAGAGTCTGTCTGATGGGCCCTGTCACCAGCACTGAGCTGTCACATGAATCCTGTGGGGCCCCTGGTGATGAGGCCAAGTCCATTGGGAGAAGGGCCCTAGGAAAGCAAGACATTGAAAGATCAGAGTGACAGGGGAAGCCATCAAGGAGGAGGTGGTACGAGAGGGAAGAAGGAAGGATGCTTGCATCCACTACTTCCTCAGATGAGATGATATCAGAAGCCCTCTCTGACACATTGAGAAGATCCCTGTCCCCACCAAATCCTGAAAAAAATGGAGACGGGGACAGAGAGAGGACCCATCCTTGTCCAGTAGCGAACCCTACTTGTGTAGCCAAACCTTCTGTCCAGGGTAGGGGTTGGGGTAGAGTGATCATGGTGGCCAGCGGCCTTGGCTGCTGACCCCTCTACACTGTTATGCTCTGCTGGTATTCACCTGGCCTCCCATACCGATCACCCTTCCAAGGCTGAAACTACCCAGGCAGCAGTCACATTGTCTGAGAAACCAGCCCTGACTTGGTAGACATCTTGTGTGACACTCTTGTGACATCAATGGTCTGGATGCACCATGCTACTGCAGATCTTCTGGATAGCCAACAACGATGGCTCTTCTTACACCCCTGGAGTTGGAGACCCCTATTCCCTCCTGTCTTCCCTCCCCCAACGTGAGACCCAATGTGAGTCTAGGAATGTTCCGGTTCATTCTGTATTGTGATTGGTGTCCTCCTAACTGCTGACCTATGCTTGTGTGGAAATTTTCATGGTTCTGTACTTCTGGGTGTTCTCTGACCATGACATTAACTTGTGCAAAGAGGGGAAGAATTCTGAGCAAGGCAGGTTGTATGTAAACAATACCCCAAAAAGTGTAAGCAAGGAAGCATGGTCCCAAGAGTTGAATATCAAATGCTCGGTCTTGGGGTATCCTCAATGGAATGGAAAGCTCTTAGCTTTTCCCACATGTCAGTGTCCTTCTCTGCAAACAATGAACATGCATAATAATTTCATGTTGATCTCAAAACTAAAGAAACATTTAGATATTAAATAATGTAAAACATATTCCAATTAAAGGGGGGGTAGTACTGAAAATGGAAGTGTCATGCCCTGTGGAGTCGCCTTCTGTTCCTCTTTCAAACAAAAGATGACATAGAGGTCATCAAACTCCAGCGACTGATGTTGGGATGAAACTAGTCCTGCTGTACTGAGGGTCAATGTCTCCTGGCATCCACACCCACAAAACCCCTTCTTCCTGGAGCAAAGCAGATCTGTCCTGGAGCCATGAAGTTTAAAGACGGAGGAGCTTGGCCAAGCAGTGGACAAGGGTCCCTCTGCAATTGGTGCCAAGGGGTAAACAAGAAGCCGACAGTGGGTGGCAGAGGCTGCCGTAAAGGATGCCAGAGACTTCTGTTAGGAAGCAATGCATTATGGTTCCAGGTGCAGAGCTTTGGTAGGTAGCAGGAAAACTGATGTAGACAAATGGCCAGGTGCTGTGGATTTGGACATCATCAACCCCCCCAGCATCAGCACATCCAGGCCAGGGGGCCATGCTGAGTGTGCAGGGAGGAGTGCTGGTGAAGGAACAGACGGCATAAAGCTGGGAGTGGTTCCTTAAAGCATCCGTGAAGGTACGTCTTTCTTCCTGTAGTCCACAGAGATCCCCTACCAAGATGGGGTGGACCAAGAAAGACCTGGTGAGTTGTAGCTAAGGTAGCTTCCATGTATGGGTAGGAAGGAGGGTAGGACTGACACCCAAGTACTGGCTTGTCTTCTGCCTTCTAAGGATTGTTAGGGTGTGGGGCTCTCATGGGGAATTCCTGCTAGTTTTGGCTCTGGTTATGACACAGGGGGCCAGCTGGAAACTGGACCCACAAGCTCATGCCAGCTGGACCCCTTCCAAACTCAACCAAGTGAAGGTTCCTTGGTGAGTTGGAGAACACAGAAGCGGTCCCATCTGCTTGTCCTCACAGATACTGAAAAGGAGAAGGATTATTGGCACGTTTTATTGGGAAGTCCAGGGACTCTAGGACTCTGCACAGATCACAGACTCCTCAGCAGAGCAGGATGTACAGCAAGGTTGGTGTGTGGCTGCGCTTTCCTGATTTCTCAGATCTAAGCACATGAAAGAGTAGAGAAACCCTCAGATAAAACCACAAAGCCGACCAGCTTCCTGCTTAGTTCGAGACTGCCTGAGTATGACCAGGGGACCCCAGGGGAAGAAGCTGAGTGTGCTGGGTGCCCCTTGAGCAACAAAGGAACAGAAGATTATGGTTAGAGGAAGACAGAGAACACTGAGCCCACCCATCCTGGTGTCCTGACCACCTGAAAGTGACCCTAGGATAACGCTTCTGTGAACAAAAGGAAGATGCATTATGAGACATTAGAATTTGAGCAGCTATGCCAAGACCCTCTGTACCAGGGTCCATGGGGAAACTGAGGTCCAGTAGAAAGACTCATGTCCAGGATACTGGGAAAGAGACTGGGGGAGGCTGGCAGCCATGCCTCTGCTCCATCTCCCTTGGCTTCCGATCAGCCTTGAGGGGTACAGAAGAAAGGCTGAGCTGTCCTTGAGGAAACGGATTAATGTGGGAGAGGAAGTACAAAGGTAGAGTCCTGTGGTCAGCACCATAAGCCTTAGTTTTATAAGCTCAAAGGACAGAGTTCATGTAACTGTGAGATAGATTTATGTGTGTGCAGAAGCAGAGAATGTACTAGTAATATTTGGATCATTAAAATCCAACTCTCCCCTCACTGTCAGAGTCAGAGCTGCGTGACACTGGGTTTGGCCCTTCCGCTCTCTGAACCTCAGCCTTCCACCTGATAAGAGTTAGGGTGCCTGCTCAGCTCACTTGTACCATGCAGCTGCCCACCTCAGAGGCAGTGGTGGGAACACAGGCTGTGGAAACGAGGGGACCAGGAAGCCTGGGCTGGTTCTCACACTCTGGAGACAGTCAGAGTAGAACAAGTGAGCAGGGTTTGTAGGATCCAGAACTTTTGAAGATTTGGCACAAATAGGCTAGGATCAATTTTCAGTTATGTCACAGAAGTCATTGAAACCTCACATCCCAATGCATGCATATGCACAGAGATGCTTAGAAAGAGATGCACAGAAGCAACTAGACAGGTTCTTTGCTCAGCTTAGTTCCAAGAAGCGATGGGTAAGCCTAGCTCCATTTGACACCCTCCAGGACTGTTCCTAGCTCCATCTGACACCCTCCAGGACTGTTCCTATCTCCATCTGACATCCTCCAGGACTGTTCCTAGCTCCATCTGACACCCTCCAGGACTGTTCCTAGCTCCATCTGACACCCTCCAGGACTGTTCCTATCTCCATCTGACATCCTCCAGGACTCTTCCTAGCTCCATCTGACATCCTCCAGGACTGTTCCTAGCTCCATCTGACACCCTCCAGGACTGTTCCTAGCTCCATCTGACATCCTCCAGGACTGTTCCTAGCTCCATCTGACACCCTCCAGGACTGTTCCTAGCTCCATCTGACACCCTCCAGGACTGTTCCTACCTCCATCTGACACCCTCCAGGACTGTTCCTAGCTCCATCTGACACCCTCCAGGACTGTTCCCAGCTCCATCTAACATCCTCCAGGACTGTTCCCAGCTCCATCTGACACCCTCCAGGACTGTTCCTAGCTCCATCTGACACCCTCCAGAACTGTTCCCAGCTCCATCTAACATCCTCCAGGACTGTTCCCAGCTCCATCTGACACCCTCCAGGACTGTTCCTAGCTCCATCTGACACCCTCCAGAACTGTTCCCAGCTCCATCTAACATCCTCCAGGACTGTTCCCAGCTCCATCTGACACCCTCCAGGACTGTTCCTAGCTCCATCTGACACCCTCCAGAACTGTTCCCAGCTCCATCTAACATCCTCCAGGACTGTTCCCAGCTCCATCTGACACCCTCCAGGACTGTTCCTAGCTCCATCTGACACCCTCCAGAACTGTTCCCAGCTCCATCTAACATCCTCCAGGACTGTTCCCAGCTCCATCTGACACCCTCCAGGACTGTTCCTAGCTCCATCTGACACCCTCCAGAACTGTTCCCAGCTCCATCTAACATCCTCCAGGACTGTTCCCAGCTCCATCTGACACCCTCCAGGACTGTTCCTAGCTCCATCTGACACCCTCCAGAACTGTTCCCAGCTCCATCTAACATCCTCCAGGACTGTTCCCAGCTCCATCTGACACCCTCCAGGACTGTTCCTAGCTCCATCTGACACCCTCCAGAACTGTTCCCAGCTCCATCTAACATCCTCCAGGACTGTTCCCAGCTCCATCTGACACCCTCCAGGACTGTTCCTAGCTCCATCTGACACCCTCCAGAACTGTTCCCAGCTCCATCTAACATCCTCCAGGACTGTTCCCAGCTCCATCTGACACCCTCCAGGACTGTTCCTAGCTCCATCTGACACCCTCCAGAACTGTTCCCAGCTCCATCTAACATCCTCCAGGACTGTTCCCAGCTCCATCTGACACCCTCCAGGACTGTTCCTAGCTCCATCTGACACCCTCCAGAACTGTTCCCAGCTCCATCTAACATCCTCCAGGACTGTTCCCAGCTCCATCTGACACCCTCCAGGACTGTTCCTAGCTCCATCTGACACCCTCCAGAACTGTTCCCAGCTCCATCTAACATCCTCCAGGACTGTTCCCAGCTCCATCTGACATCCTCCAGGACTGTTCCTAGCTCCATCTGACACCCTCCAGAACTGTTCCCAGCTCCATCTAACATCCTCCAGGACTGTTCCCAGCTCCATCTAACATCCTCCAGGACTGTTCCTACCTCCATCTAACATCCTCCAGAACTGTTCCTAGCTCCATCTGACACCCTCCAGAACTGTTCCCAGCTCCATCTAACATCCTCCAGGACTGTTCCCAGCTCCATCTAACATCCTCCAGGACTGTTCCTACCTCCATCTAACATCCTCCAGAACTGTTCCTAGCTCCATCTGACACTCTCCAGGACCATTCCTTGCTCCATCTGACACCCTCCAGGGCTGTTCCTAGCTCCATCTGACACATTTGCACTGCTTTATCCCCGTTTTTTTGCTGCAGCCGAGCCCTCTCTGATCTTTATGGTCTCTGCTTTCCCCATCTACTCCCTCTGATTGGACAGTCTGTTCTTTTTCTTCCTTGTGTTAATCCGAGCTGCTCTGAGCTGCTCTGCGTGGGTCTGCCCAGTGGCTGTCAACACACTACTCTGCTGTCTGCTCAATGGCCTCCTAGGACAGCTGTGGCCCCGATGGGGCTCATTTCAGTGCTATTGCTGACAACTTTTGCAACCACTACAACCTTTCATATCCCAGCTACTGCAAAGATGGTCCGCCACCCACAACTACTAATGGTGGTCAGCACCTGGGTGTTTCAAAGTGGACAGTCAGAATTTAAATCAATGGCTGTATTGATGTTATTACTTGAAAGTCTGGCTGTTATAAAAATGACTAACCACTAAAATCCCAAGTTCTTGATATCATTGTTAAACAGGAAGAATTAAAGTTGGGCACTGGATCTGGGAATATTGCCCTAATCTTTAATAGGGGGGTAGAATGTCTACAGAACTCCAGCCACACCCGCTCATACAGTGCCTGGCCAGATGGTTTGTGAAACACTGTTTGAGTTGTACCCACTTCTCTATCTTCAAATAGATTGTAGGAGGTTTCACCAAGATATGGTTGTACATAACTCTAATACCAGCATTTGGCAGAGCAGGAATATTAGGAGTTCAGGTCCACCGAGGCTATGTAGCATATTTGAGGCCAGCCTGTGGTATATGAAACACTGTTGCAAGCAAACATATAATGGGAGAAAGAGAGAGAGAAAGAAAGACAGAGACAGGGAGATAGAGGGTGAAGATCGTTGACAACTTGAAATACATAAATCTGAGAATATCAAAAGTTCATAAAGTCACTGGAGTCAGTGAAGTTCCACAAGCTCTGTGTCAATGGCCTCTTTGTTTTCCTCTAGAAGAGCCACTCATACAGGAAAAATGGAGAATCACAGGCTTTGATGAGCTAGAAGGAAAAATGGACACAGGCTGTGTCCCAAAGTCTGGTAGCTTGCTGTCCAGTAAAACCACCTGGAGACCAAAGTAGAATCCATCTGGGCCCAGCAACAGAGTCTGTCTGACTGATGTGGACACCAACACTGACCTGTCACAGCAATCATGTTCAGCCACTTGTGAATAGGTCAAGTGAGTGAGGAGAATGTCCCACGAAAGCAGAGCATTCAGTGTCAGAAGGACAGAGAAAGACATCAGGGAAGCCATTGCTCGAGAGGGCCTAGGAAGGAAGAAAGGAGGGAGGTGTGGCTCTGCCTTAAATGATATCAGACATCCCTCTCGACCCATTGACAAGATCCCTGCCCCTTCCACAGGCCCTAAATCAATAGAGTCCAGTACAGAGGGCATTTAGCCTTGTACATCCAGTGCAGAATCCCACCTGTTTGAGTCAGACTTTCCGTTCAAAGTAAGGACTGGTTTGGAACAATAATGGTGGCAAGGTGACTTGACTGTGGAACCTTCTACTTTCTATTGTTTTTCTGGCATTCACTGACCTCCCACTGCCCTTTAAGGATTCTCCCTTTGCATTAAGGCCCCCCTCTATCGCTGAAATTACCCTTGGGCCAAACACATAGTCTGAGAAGCCAACTCTGAGATGGCGCATGTCTCTTGTGTGACACTCTTTTGATGTCAGTGGTCAGGATGCACCATGCTACCGCAGACCTTCTGGACAGTCAGCTACAATGGCTGTACTCATACCCTGGAGTTGGAGACCCCCATTTCCTCCTGTCCTGCCTCCTCCAACATGAGACTGAATTGGAGTCTAGGAATGTTCCAGTTCATGCCGTACTGTGATCGGAGTGTTTCATAACTGCTCACCCGTGGCTTGTGTGGACATTTACACGGCTCAGCATCTCTGGTGTCCTCTAAACATCACACTAAGTTGTGGTAAGTGAGGAAGAAAAGGAGTGATAGAAAATGAATCTAAGCAAGACAGTGAGGTCCCTCCCAGGTGCTGAATGTCAAGTGCTGGGTCTTGGGTTGTCCCTTGAATTTTGAATGGAAGGCACTTACATTTCCCACACCTCACTGTCCTTCACAGCAAACAATACCCCACATTTACATGAATATGCAGACTAGTTTCATGTTGATTTGAAACTAAAGAAACATTTAGGTATTTTAAAAAGGTTCATCCAGGTGTAGTAGGGTACCCGTTTAATCCCAGCACTTGGGAGGCAGAGGTAGGTGGATATCTGTGAAACTGAGTCCAGCCTGTTCTACATAGTGAGTTCCAGGCCAGCTGTGGCTACAGAGGGATCCTGTATCAGAAAGACCAAAAAAAAAAAAATGCAAAAAGCAAAAAGCAAAAGAAGGTTTGTAAAGCACATTCAAATGAAAAAAAAAAAAGTACTGGAAATTAGGTCCTGTGGAGCCAACGTCTGTCCCTCCTTCAAACGAAAGATGTTGCAGAGGTCATCAAACTCCAATGAGCTATGTGTGGAATGAAACCAGCCTGCATGCAAGGGTCAGCTGGATCCTGGCTTCCATGAGTACTTAAAGCCCCTTCTTCCTGCAGCAAAACGGGTCTGTCCTGGAGTCATTAAGTTGTGTGAGTTTAAAGAAAGAGGATCTTGGCCAATCAGGGGGATAGGCCTCCTCTCCACAAGGCGCAAAAATGTAGACAAAGAGCTAACAGTGGGTGGTGGAGACTGCCTCCTCTGTTAGGAAATGGTGCATTATGGTTCCAGGTGCAGCAGCGCTCACGTGGGTGGCAGAAAAATAGGTGCAAGCAGGTGGGCCGGCGCTGTGCATTTTGACTTCTACATCTGCACTCCCACATCAGCAGCCCCAGGACAGAGGACTGAGCTGACTGCACAGGGAGGAGTGAAGGAACAGGCAGCGCAGAGCCTGGGGGTGATCCCAAAGGATCTCCCAGTCTGCGAAGGTGAGTCTTCCTGAAGACCACAGAGATCCCAGTCAAGGCAAAGGGGACTGAGAAGGACCTGGTGAGTTGGACCTGAGGATGCCTCTCTGAGTGGTAGGACTGAAGGGTGGCACCCAAATGCTGGCTTGTCTTCTCTCTTCAACCATTATGGGATCCTCAGAAGATGGAGCTCTCATGGTTCTGAAGGACCCCTGCTCCAAGGTTTTATGCACCCTTAAAATTTGTCTTTAGGAACCATGGTACCGCCATCCCATAAGGCCTCCAATTCACATACGCTGTAAGCTTTCCCTCCCTGCTTCCTCATACCTTGTGCTTAACTGAGTCACGCCCACCTGTGTGTCTCTGGCCTGCGTGCCGAGATGATTTTTTACTATTACACAAACCCTTCCTCAATTTCCCCATACCTTGGGGTCCCTGCTTATAAAAGTTCCCTATTCCAGTCCCTGGAGGTCGATCTCCTCTGCCCCTGCTGCGTGGGTTATGAGTCGACCCCAGTGCACTGGTTTTTCCCGAATAAACCTCATGTAATTGCAGCGAGAATGGTCTTGACTGATTTTTTGGGAGTCCTTCTATCCCGAGATTTGAGTGAGAGTCACTCCAGTTTTCTGGGGGTCTTTCATATGGGGGCTCGTCCGGGATTTGAAGACCACCCTCAAATCACCAAGACCCTCTTGGAGGTAAGATTCTTTTTCTGTCTGTCCGTCTACTGTGTCTGTCTGATTCTGGGAGGCGCTGAAAATCTGTTACTTCTGGTTTGCAGTCGCTCTGCACTCGTGAGAGCAAGGAACTCCCCATCCCGGACGAGGGGGGAGAGTTACCGACAGACATGTCAGGAAGGTAACTGACTGTGTGCCCTGGGAGACATCCCAGGAGGTCTGAGGGAGGCCTGAGGACACTCGAGGCCCTCCTGTCTGGGTGCCGATACAGACGTTGAGGCTCTGATAGTTTGCACGTCTTCTCGGCCGTCTGATATCTTTGTTGTTGGGCCCTTATTCTGTCTGCTGCTTTTATCTTGTTTCTCTGAGATTGCTTTCATTCTCATCCTCTGGGATCTCCGGATGGGAAATTCTAAATCTACCCTGATTTAAAGGAGGTATCTATGTCTTGTGTTTATGGTAACCGTGTGCCTAAGATTCATGTAGCTTGTTACGCATCTAAGTTTGTGTGAGTGTGTGTGTGTGTGTGTGTGTGTGTTTGTAATTCAGTTATTGTGTTTGTCTCATGTTGGTTCTGTCAAACAAAGTGGCCACTTCAAGTTTCAATCCTTTATGTGCACAGAATCATTTCATTTTGGCATGCCAGACTAGATATGCACATGCAAAGTTTAAAAATTGATATTTAAAAAATGCATTTAAAGGCCTAAAATTTAAATACCGTAGTCATCTAAATTTATTGTCTCTGAGTCTCTCAAATGCTTCACAACAGGTGATGGTTGTTTATAGAAATCAGCCTCAGAGCTGACTGTTTAAAGTTCCCATTTTGGTTTGTGTTTGCTTTCAAAATGTAACTTGCTTGCTTTGGAATTATCTAGCTTTTGTTTTGGGTGGGGCAGTCTTGTTGCCCCTTGGGACCAGGTGTGGTGGCACACACCTTTAATCCCAGTACTGGGGAGGCAGAGGCAGGTAGATCTTTGTGAGTTCAAGGCCAGCCTGGTCTACAGAGCGAATTCCAGGACAGCTGGGGCTACGGGGAGACCCTGTCTCAAAAAGACCAAAGAAAAAAAAAAAAAAAAAGCATGTGTGTGAGTTCCACATGTGTATGTGACTATTGGTAATTTTCCAATCCCATCTGGTCAGTGGGCGGGGCCTTAAGTGTGAGTGAGAGTTGTTTTTGAGTAAAAGGATACATCAAGCATATTGGAACCAGTAAAAAAATGTGGGCAAGATGAATGTGTGTGTTTGAGCAGCTGGGGCTTGCTGTCCCCGCACTGGGAGGAGTTGTGGATGTTTTCAGGCAGAAAGTATATGGAAAGGATGAACAAGGGACTGAAATTGTGCTGTTTTTACTGATTAAAAAAGGAAAAGCCTATTCTGAGTCTCTGATGAGAAAAAAGGCAGGTTAGAGATTTTTGTGATGCATCAGACAGAGCTGGAGTTTGGTCATAGAAGGGCCGTTTCTCACCTCTCACCACCTGTACTTGCTTCAGACTCAGGTCACATTTGAACCCTGACTGCTCTGGTGACCACTGCTCAGAGGTGGGTCACTTTAATGTTCACACCCACTTAGAGCCCCACAGTAGACTCTGGATCAGGACTCCAGCAGGCTCATCTGGGAAGGTGACTTCCCTTGTCTCTAGTGACCCAGTAGGGTGCCCGTCAGTAGCTGTGAGAAGCAGGCTGCTTCATGAGCAGCACCTTGTTTAAAACATGTATTTACAAAAATCTACCCAGTTGCTATCACAAAGGACCAGAGATAATCTGCTTCTTACAGGCTAGTAAAATTTGCATCAGCAGTCTGCCTTGGGAGGAGGTCTTTAGAGCTTGGGAAATTCCTGAGCACTCTGGCAACCTTTCCATCTTTGCTGGAGACTGATTTTGGAGTCTGGCATCTGGATCAGTGGGGTGTTGCATGGCTCCCAGGGGTGCATTACAGGCTCTTGCCTCCAAGGAGCAAGGGAGAGCAGTCTGGAGCAGCTTTTTGGGGCTCTGTTATGTTTCTGCAAGAATTCTTGAGCCTGTTTCTCCTCCCTCCCTTCCTCCTCATGGGAGGAAAAGGGACCTCTCTGGGTCTGTGCCCCCCCCTGCTGATCAGGCTGGCAGACTGTGTGTTTGTGTTGAAAAAGGATTGGTCTCAAAGAACTGGGTAAATCAAATTCATGAAAACTGTACTTCATGTTTTTAGTCTCCTAGCTGGGCGTGGTGGCACACACCTTTAATCCTAGCACAGCCAAGGTCTTTAGGTGCAGAGATCACTACTGTAGAATTTCTGAGTACTGTTACAAACTTAAGAGTCATATTTTACTCTGATTTAGGTTTTCATCTCTAATTTAGAGTTTTCATCAAGGTGCTAAAGTTTTGGGTTTGAAACTAGTTAAACATATTTGTTTCATGGAGCTGTTTAAATGAATAGGCTTGCATCTAATGCTAATGATTTACTTGATAATTGTATCTGGGAAGGAGGGACAGACTTTAGGACCTTCATAATCTGCTGCTGAAAGCCTGATAGGGCTACTTGAATCCTCATAGACATAGTCTTTGGCCCAGAGGGAAAGTTTAAAAAAAAAAAAAAAAACAGAGTTGCTGTGTGAAGTTGACCATTTGCATTCCTGCCATAAAATAAGCGGCATGGATGCCTGGGATGCCTGAGTGGACATAGAGTGTTCAGTCCTGAGATGTTTAAAACTAAGAGCTCAATTTTTATTGAGCATTTCTGTGATTTTTCAAACTATTGTATTTGAGATAACTGTCCCATCTTGTTACACGGGAAATAAATATTAATTACTTAATAAATCTGCACAATTAAGGGTTAAAAAGATATAAAAAATGTTAAAAAGGTATTTTTAATAAGGATTTATGTAAAGATAATAAAAAAGTATGCGAGTGATAAAAGTCTGAGGAGGTTTGTTGTGACAGGTAAAAAGGACAATATATAAATAAGCTTAAATTTGTAAGGTTTGTTTGAGAGTGTTCAGTTTTTGTCCAACCTTTGTATACATATCACATGGCACCTCAAGGTTTAGTAAAAATGATAAAATACCTGTATTAAGTTAAATTGGTATATATATAAATACTCAAGCTGGTTTACTAGTGGCCTGAATAGGATTGTAAATATACAGAGTTGTTAATTTTCAGTCCTCTCCTAGCTTGAACCTGACTCCCTGTTGCAGGTTTAGATTAAATGGGCACAGGTAAATGTTGGGTTACCTATGGCTACTGAAAAATGTACTTTATGTTTCTTGCAAGATTTGCTATTTGATATTTCTTTTAACCTAACCAGATAATTTGGCTTAAAAGGCTAGATTCTTTCTTCCTGAACCAGCTGTATGCAGTCCAGAAGAAGACAGTCTGGATGGGCTTGGTAATCCTTATCAGTTTATTTCCTGCCTTCTGGTATGTGTTACAACTCCTGTCTTTCTTTGGAAAACTATAAATCAGGATAAAGGGTCTGAGAAAGAAAGGATTGTCCCCATTTGTAGTAACTGTAGTGAACAGTTTTACATTTAAAATAAGCCTAAAATTGTTTAATTCGACCTTGCAGGTTATGCCTGTTTAACGTATGGTGTTAAGCCCCTCCTCCAGTCAGTATTATACAAGGCTGCTTGAACTTTTGTCTAAGCCTTATCTAGAATATTATACAGTAATTAAAGGTGTTAGCCTGGTGGAACTTAGCCTTTCTGGGTGGATAACTACCATACTTAAATGCCCATACCAATTCGGCTGAGGGACCTAAGGAACATCTTTGCTCCTTGCCCTCTGAGGTCAACCAATCCTAGGAACTATGTCTGGGGGCATCTCTTGAAATGTCCTGCAATTGTGAGTCACCAGTCCTCCTAGGCAGGGAGGTCTTGGAGACCCACTAACGGGACTCTAGCCAGTGTCCAGTCTGTAAAAAGGAAAGCCTGGTCTAGCAAGACCTGACTTTGTCCTCGTGTGGATGGAACTGGTGATTGAAAAACCAAGAGGAGCCAGAAGCCTCTCCCCCCCCAAAGGCCCGAGTGGTCCCTGAAGACCAGATCCTCAACTGACCTTGAAAAAACAAAAGATGGTTAATCTGGGCTAACTGTATGGATTTAGACACCCAAGAGGAAGAGTATAACCAAAAGATAAGTAATCATTATATTTCCTTTAAAGTCTGAAAGACTGTGCCTCCAAACACTAGATTTTAAGTCATTTAAAGTCATATGAGATCTGTTGTTATCAAATAATAAAGTTTCCTCTCTCTCTTTAAGCAACCACCTAAGGGAAACTCACACCAAGATTATTGAAACTTGCTGGAAAGCAGATCCTGAGTCCAGACAACACCATAGCCAAATGAACAAAAGGAGAAGCTCAATGGATGCTTCGGAACCCCTCATTGAGAAATTCTAAAGGACTTTTAAGTTGGACATTTAATTCACCCTGTTCCTTTCCTGGTTCCCTGTCTAAAAATGTACCTAGCTACTCTCTTCACAGGCACTGGCTAAGGATTTTGTTCTCTATCCTTTTGGGGTCTTTCAGATAGATCCACTGAGCAGGAGTACCCCAGTTGCCACCTCCTACGCCCCTTTTCAGCATGGAAGAAGTCAGAGCGGTCAGCGCCCCAATTCCTCCTGGCAATTGGGGTAACCCCCTCAGAGGGTAATGTGATAAGAGTAGGAGCTAAAAATTGGCTAGGCAGTTTAGGGTCAAGACCCCCGAAAGGAGCCAGTTTCTTCCTCAGCTGAGAGCTGAAGACTTCCTAGATCTGCCAGTAAACTTATCCTTCTGGTTGCTCTGACTTGTGGACCATGCATCCTTAACTCACTTGTCAGATTTATTAACCAGTGGGTAAAATCCATTAAAATCATGGTACTCAGGACAAGGTATGGCCCCGTATATGGCCCCCCTGAGGAAGAAGACAATGGAGTCTAAACTTAGCCTCCCAGTATACAAGGAAAAAATGTAAGAGAGGCCCACACTGACTCCATTTTGAGTATAGCCACCATTTTAAGCAATTACTGAAACCTGCTCAATCCAGGAAAAAGGTTGATTGCTCAGAGACAGTTGCTCAAGGTCTCAAGAAGAGCAAACTTAAAGATAACTGTTGATATGTGAGGGCAGATGAACTGACCCAACATTTCCTCATTCCAGTTGCAGGATTGTGTCTAAAGATAACTGTTGGTATATTCGCCAGAGAGTAGGTGCTGTGTAGAGTTTAATGCTTTGCCAACAATATCAGCGCATAGAACATAAAGGGCCTAAAAATAAAATTAAAAAGGTACTCTGAGCTTTAGTTCTATGATTAGAACTATGTCCTAGAGAGAGTGGGGAATGAAGGACCCCTGCTCCAAGGTTTTATGCACCCTTAAAATCTGTCTTTAGGAACCATGGTACCGCCATCCCATAAGGCCTCCAATTCACATACGCTGTAAGCTTTCCCTCCCTGCTTCCTCATACCTTGTGCTTAACTGAGTCACGCCCACCTGTGTGTCTCTGGCCTGTGTGCCGAGATGATTTTTTACTATTACACAAACCCTTCCTCAATTTCCCCATACCTTGGGGTCCCTGCTTATAAAAGTTCCCTATTCCAGTCCCTGGAGGTCGATCTCCTCTGCCCCTGCTGCGTGGGTTATGAGTCGACCCCAGTGCACTGGTTTTTCCTGAATAAACCTCATGTAATTGCAGCAAGAATGGTCTTGACTGATTTTTTGGGAGTCCTTCTATCCCGAGATTTGAGTGAGAGTCACTCCAGTTTTCTGGGGGTCTTTCAGTTCCTGTCTGGCTCTCATTATGACACAGGGGGGCACAGCTGGAGACGGGGTCCACAAGCTGATGGTTTGGTCTCCTCCAAACTCAACCAAGAGAAGATTCCTTGGTAGGTTGGGGAACACAGAAGCTCGTCCACCTGCTCGTTTTCATAGAAATGAAAGGAGCAAGGTTACTGAGACATTTTCAGGGTCTGTCCAGGGAGGTTAGGCATCTGCACAGATCACAGACTCTCATCGGCAGAGCTGAACATGCAACAAGGTTGGAGTCCGGCTGCCTTTTCCTCATCTCTCAGCTCTAAGAAGTGGAGAAACCCTCAAACAAATTCATAAAGCTGCCCAGCTCCCTGCTTAGTTCCAGACTGCCTTAAATACGGCCAGGGTACCCTAGAGGGAAGGTGGCTGGATGTGCTGGGTGCCCTATGAGAAGTACAGGTATTAAAGGATGTGGTTGGGGCAAGACAGAGAGCCCTGAGCCCACCCATCCTGGTGTCCTGAACACCTGAATGTGACCCTAGGATAGTGCTTCCAGGAATGAATGGAAGAATTTGTGAAGCACAAGCAATGCAGAGGTTTTGCGGAGGTTCACTGAGCATGGCTCTCTGGGGAAGACATGGGGAAAACCAAGATCAGTGAGAAAGTCATGTCCAGGGCACAGGGAAGGAGGTGGGGAGGTTGGTGGCAGGCTTGCCTCTGCTTCGCCTGCCTTGGCTTCTGATCAGCCTTGAGGGGTACAGGAGAAAGCCCTTGGGGATCAATAGGGAACGGGACGCCCAGGACACAGTCACATGATCAGCACCGTAAGCTGCACTGTTGTCAGCTGAAGGGGCAGTCGATGTAGTCATGAGGTAATCCTTGTGTCCTTAGAAGCAGAGCATGTGCTACTAATGTTGGGACAATTTAAAATCCAAACTTTCCCCTCACTATCAGAGTCACAGCTGTGTGACACTGGGTTTGACTCTTCCCCTCTCACTCTGGAGAAGGTCGGGTGGGGGGGGGGCACGTGAGCCCAGCTTGAGGAATCCAGAACTTCTGAAGACTTGGTGCAAATAGGGCTAAAACCAATTTTCAGTTATGTCACCTGAAGTCACTGAAACCTCACATCCCAACCCATGTACACATGCACAGAGATGTTTACACATGAGTGGAAGTAAACAGACATGTTTCCTGGTCAGAGGAGTTCCAGGATTGGAACTTCTTAGCTGTGTCCCACGGGCCTCAGGGCTGTTTCTTTTGCAGTGCGTAATTCTCCTGTCTCTGGGAAGCAGAGCTCCACCTGGTATTCGTGGACCCTGGTTTCCCTGTCTGCTCCCAACTTGGGGACCCTGGTTTCCTTGTCTGCTCCCAACTTGGGGACCCTGGTTTCCCTGTCTGCTCACAACTTGGGGACCCTGGTTTCCCTGTCTGCTCCCAGTTTGGGGACCCTGGTTTCCCTGGCTGCTCCCAACTTGGGGACCCTGGCTACCCTGTCTGCTCCCAATTTGGGGGTGGTCACTTCTTTTCCTGCTTGCTGTTAAACCAAGCAGCTCTGACCTGCTCCTCGTGGCCCTGCACAATCGCTGTGGACACAGTACTAGGTGGTCAGCCCACTGGTGTCCTGGGTTAGCTGTGCCCCACTTGGGCACATTTCAGTGCAGTTGCTGACCATTCTGGAAAACTGGAACTTTTCATTCCTTGTCTGCTGCAAAGGCAGGCTGCTGCCACACCTGGCAACAGCGGGCACCACCCGGGCGGTTCATTTCTTTGAACAGACTACTAGATTTAAAGTTCATCTCTGTATTAATGTGCTTTCCTGAAAACCTGGCTCTGATACAATGACTCTACTTCTGATTGCTAAAATCCCAAATTTTGCTGACATTCTTGAATGGGAAGAGGAGACTACAGAGCACTGGATCTGAGGATGTGACCTTAGCTGTAACTGGGAACGGAATTTCTACAGAACTCCAGCCACACCTGCTCTTACTGCGCCTTGCCAGATGGTTTGCGAAATACTGTTTGCTTTGTACCCACTTCTTGATCTCCAAATGAATTGTAGGAGGTTTGACCAAGATATGACTGCACACACCCGCAGTATCAGAACCTGGCAGGGGATGCAGGGGGTCAGGAGTGCAGGTCTGCCTGGGCCACACAGTGTATTTGAGGACAGCCTGTGCTACATGAAACATGCTCTCAAGCAAAGAGGAGAGAGAGAGAGAGAGAGAGAGAGAGAGAGAGAGAGAGAGAGAGAGATCAATGGAAACACATAAACCATCCAAGCTCATGAAGCCAGTGGAGTCAGTGAAGTTTTGTAAGCTCTGAGACACTGGCCTCTTTGCTTTCCACTAGAAGAGCCACTCAGGAAAGGAAAAAGAAAACCATTGTCTTTGCAGAGCTAGAAGGAAAGTGGAACTAAGGCTGTATCTTACAGTCGGCTAGCCTCCTCGCCAATAAAGCTACCTGGAATCCTGACCAGGGTCAGACTTGGCCCAGCAATGGAGTCTGTCTGATTGGTCCTGACACCAGCACTGAGCTCCCACAGGGAGAGTATCAAGTCAGTGTGGTGACTGTACCAAGTCGGGGTGGAGAAGGGACCCAGGAAAGCGGGACAGTCAAAGACCAGAGAGACAAGGGAAGCCATCAGCCAGTGGAAAGCTTGAGAGGGCCTCAGATGGAGGAAAGGGAAGAAGTTTGTCTTTGCTAATTCCTCAGATGACATCAGAAGTCCCTCATGACACATTGAGAAGATCCCTGTCCCTTCCAAGTCCTGAAAAAGTGAAGATCAGCACAGAGAGTGGACCAACACTTGTGCATCCAATGCAGAACACACTTGTCTAGCCAAACCTTCTGTCCAGGGTCAGGGCTGGGGTAAATGATCATGGTGGCTGGATGTTGACCCTTCTACCTTCTGTTATGTTCTGCTGGTATTCATCTGACCTCCCACAGCACTTGAGAAATTTGTCACTTTGCATTAGGATTCTCCCTTCCAGGCTGGGATTACCTAAGGCATCAGACAGCCCAAGAAGCCAACTCTAAGGTAGGAAAGTCTGTCCTAGTTTGCTTTCATCCTGCTGTGATGAAAACACTAACCAAAGTCAACTCAGGGAGGAAAGGATTTATCTGGGTTACACCTCACACTTTATCATCAAGGGAAGCCAAGGCAGGAGCTCAGGGCATGTGAACCTGGTGCTCCAGGTTCACAGGCCATGGAGGAATGCTGCTTACTGGCTTACTCCCCTGGCCCGTGCCCAGCTGCTTTCTTATACAATACACAACAACCTGCCCAGAGGTGGCACTGTCCACAGTGGGCTGGACCCTCTCATATCACTGAACAATCAAGAAAATGCCCCACAGACACAACCACAGGCCAGTGCAATGGAAGCAATCACCCAACTGAGGCTCCCTCTTCCTGGGTGTGTCTAGTTGACACTAAAGCTATCCAGCAAAATGTCCTATGACATTCTTGTGTGGTCAGGACGCACCATGTTACAGCAAATTTTCAGAATATCCAAGTAAGAGGGCTCTGCTTGTGTCCTTAGTGCCAGAGACCCCCCCCTCCTCATATCCTGCCTCCAACAAGGGACCAAACTCGAGATAAGGAATGTCTTTGTAACCGTTGGCCTGTGTCTTCTGTGGACATTTACATGGATCTGCATTTCCATGTTCTCTGATCACCACACTAAAGTCCTGCAAAGAGAGAGAAAATAAGGATCAGGGTAGGTCACAGAAGAAAAATGACAAAAATAAAATCTAAACTTGCAAGCATGGTCCCAAGTGCTGAATGTCAAATACTCCTCGGTTTACTTGTTGGTTTATTCTCCAAGTTTTGAATCTAAAGCTCTTAACTTTTCCCATACCTCACTGTCCTTCCTTGCAAATAATTCAGCACGTTTGAATGATTATGTACAATAATTTTGTGTTGATTTGAAAACTAAAAAGACATTCAGATCTATAGAATGTTTTTAAAACTCCAATCAAATAAATGTTAAAAAAAAAAAAAAGCACTGCAAATTGAAGCGTTAGGTCATATGGAGCCACCTGGTGTCTCTCCTTCAAACAAAAGATGGACACAGAGGTCACCAAACTCCAGTGACCTGTGATGAAGCCTGTCCTGACATAAATGTCAGTGGCTCTTGGCATCCATGCCCACTCAAAGTCCCCTCTTCTTGGAGCAAAGCATACCTGTCCTGGAGCCACTGAGTTGTATGAGTTTAAATAGAAGATCGTGGCCAAGCAGGGAACTGGCCCCTTTTCACAAGGTACCAAGGAGTGAGTCGAGGAGGTGACAGTGGGTGGTGGAGGCTGCCATGAAGGACAGAGAGGCTTCTGCTAGGAAAGAGTGCATTATGGTTCTAGGTGCAGAGCTCAGGTAGGTGGCAGAAAAATAGGTGCAAAGAGATGCCTGGGCACTGCATTTTAAGCTCAGCGTCAGCACTCCCAGCTTCAGCCAGCTTCAGCAGAGAGGGACGGTGCCCAGCGTGCTGGGAGGAACACTGGAGAAGATTCCTGGCAGGCAGCGAAGAGCTGGGAGTGGTCCCCAAAGTGTGCCACAATGTGTGAAGGTGAGCCTTCTTTTCTGAAGACCACAGAGATCCCCCAAGAATGCAGGGCGAGTAGAGGAGCTGGAGTGCTGATGCTGAAGTTAGTTCTCTGTGTGGGTGAGGAGGGAGGGTGCCATCGAGTACTGGACTGTCTTTCATCTTTCAAGGATAATTAGATCCTTAGAAACCGAGGCTTTCATGGTACCGGCAACCATGCTGGGTATATCTGGCCAGAGTGTGGCTCTCATTATGACATAGACGTGCAGCTGGAGACTGGATTCACAAGGTAAAAACAATTTGGTCCCTTCAAACTCAAGCAAGACGTTCCTCGGTGAATTGGGGAACACAGAAGCTCCCCGGATGCTCATTCTCACAAACACTCAAAAAGAGAAGGATCCTGGGAATGCTCGAAGGGCGAGTACCTAAGATTGGAATTTTGCCACGATCACAGACTTGAGATAAAGGTTGGACCAAAACTAACTCTCTCTCTCTCTCTCTCTCTCTCTCTCTCTCTCTCTCTCTCTCCCTCTCTCTTCTCCATGTGTCTGTTGCAGGTTCCGTGGGGAAACTGAGGTCCAGAAGAAAGACTCATGTTCAAAGTCTGCTAGTCACCACTCATCAAAGAAGCTTCTTTTGCAACAGATGGAGACTATTACAGGGTTCCATAACTGGTTGTACACAGAGATTGTCTGTGAACTGCCCAACCCTAAGTGACACATCTACAATGGAACCTTTCTACCTAAAGCTCATAGAACATAGTGAAACAGGGGTAGAGAGAATACTAATGCATCTCTCAACTCTCATCAGTGAGGATCCCTCATGCAACAGAAGGCCATGAACACAAATGGCCACAAATGGTCAAAGTTTAAAGTCTGCAGAGTCTTAGACAGGACTCCTATATTAAATTTCACCCACCCAGGGGCCAGGGACAATTGCCAAATAGAAGCATAAAGATTGTAAGAGTCAGGGGAGGAGGTGCATGACCATATGGAAACCGAGTCTTACAGGCTCCTGGGACTTTGGTCATATGAACCTACAGCAATGGTGACAGTGTGCACAAGATCCATGCAAACTCAAGCATAGAAAAGCACAGCATAGGACTGTGGGAATGGTCCCAGTCTTAGCCAAATAACTATTGAGCAGCTGATTACTGGTGGATGAGGAAGAGCTCATCTTTAAAGGAGGGACTCTAGATAGGCTGACTGGACCACAGTGGATGGACTTGCACCAAGGGGCATCTGGGGACAGTAACTTGACTCACTAGGCCTTATCATAAATAACAGAAACATGACATCCAGTGAGAGGCTGAGAGAGGGGGCTGCGGGCACTGGGGTGTAAAGATGATTAAGATGTTGCGTATGAAATGCACAAAAGTTCAATTAAAAATGAAAGAAATGCTCATGTTCAGGAGGCCTCCCAGGTCCGGATTCAGCCTCCATTGGCCTCTGCTCATCCGGGGCAGGACACAAAACAGAGGCAGGAGCTCTCCTTGGTGGGGAAGGGGACCAATGTGGGAACTGCAAGGGAACAGTATATAAACAGCATCATAAGCTGCAAGTTTACCATGTTAAAGAACAGGCTGTGGATAGAGGTGGGCTAGACTCGTGTGTCTGTAAAAGCAGAGAATGTATTAGTAATGTTGGGACAAATTCAAATTCAGATTTCCCCCTCAGTGTCAGAATCAGAGCTGTGTGACGCTGGTACAACCCTTCCCCTCTCTGAACTTCTGTTTTCTCCTGATAAGGCTCACGCTAGCTGCTCAGCTCGCTCCTGCCATGCTGCTGCCCACCTCTGAGACCAGATGGCTGGAACACAGGGGCCACAAGGGCTGTGGGAAATTGGGGACCAGGAAGCCTGGGCTCCACATTGGAGGTCAGAATGGAGAGTGCGAGCAGGGCTTGTAGGGTCCAGAACTTCTGAGAATTTGGTGCAAATATGGCTAAAATTAATTTTCAGTTTTGTCACCTGAAGTCATTGAAACCTCACATCCCAACACATGCCCATGTGCACATGTGCAAATTTAAATATACACATATCCTGGTCAGACGTGGATCCCCGAAGCCCTGTCTTCCTAGCCCTGTCCCACAGGCCTCCAGGGCCATTTATATTCTACTGGTTTGTTCTCTTTGTCACGGGGCAGTGAAGCACCCTCTGGTCTTCGTGCGCTCTGCTTTCCCTGTCTGCTCCCTATGATTGGACAGTCAGTTTTTTTCCTTCTTCATGTTACTCCGAGCTGCTCTGAGCTGCCCCTTGTGGCCCTGCACAGTCTCTGCAGACACACTACTCCACTATCTGCCCAGTGGAGTCCTGGGACAGCTATGGCCCCACTTGGATACATCCCAGTGCTGTTGCTGACTACTTATGAAAACACTCCAACCGTTGATACTCCATCCACCACAAAGGTGGTCTGCCACCCACACCTGACAACAGTGGACAGCACCCGTGCATTTCAATTGTTTGTACACTCTGCAAGAATTAAAATACATCTCTGTATTAATATGTGTAGGAAGCCTGCCAGGCGTGGTGGTGCACGCCTTTAATCCTAACACTTGGGAGGCAGAGGCAGGCGGATCTTTGTGAGTTCAAGGCCAGCCTGGTCTACAGAGTGAGTTCCAGGACAGCTGGGGCTACAGGGAGACCCTGTCTCGAAAAGACCAAAAAATATGTGTGTGTGTGTGTGTGTGTGTGTGTGTGTGTAGGAAGCTTTTCTTTTTATGCTGAGCAGGGACCACGTGGCCCTGCTAAGGGGAATGAGAACACACCGCCCACTTTTTGGACACTGTAGGGAGCTGGCCCCTCAGCGCAGAGACCAGCCGGCTACTTCCCGCAGCCCAACCTAAGTGGTAACTCCAACTTAGGCTCTTAGCCTGGACCCACGAGACACGTGTTCCACTCTTGGCCGTGACTTCCCACCTGCCCAGAGCCGGGACAGGAATTTCACTCACAACACCAGCTACCCGGGTTGGTGGTCTGCAGAGAGAACCTCTCTAACCACACTGGCCACCTGAATGAAATGCAGGCTTTCCTTAGCCTGTATGCACGCAGTAATTAATAAAAATATGGGCTGGGAACTCCGTGATGATGTTAATTGGAATTCGATTTACCCGTTGCCACAGCTTGCTTTTATAAACCAGATGACGTCAGTTCCCAGGACCAGTCATGAGCCCCCAACCCCGTGCCACTGCACACCTTGCTCCACCCAGCATCGCGCACCTAGGCCGTGCTGCTTGCTCCTCCCTTGGGCGGAGCCAAACTCTTGGACATGCGGTGCTAGTTGGAAATCCAGCCCGCAATTCAAGCTGGATTTCCCACAAATATGATTTCCTAAAATCTGGCTATGATAAGATGACTGTGCCCCTGACCATTAAATCCCAAGTTCCTGATAGCATTGTTGAACAGGAAGGGGTAAGGCTGCAGGGCACTGGATCTGAGGATATTCTCTAAGCTTTAACAGGGGTGGGGGTAGAATTTCTACAGAGCTCCAGCCACAACTACTCATACTGTGCTTGCCTAGATGGTTTTTGGGATATTGCTTCTTTTGCACACACTTTTTGATCTTCAAATAAATTATAGAAAGTTTAATGGGGATATGGTTGTACATTACTGTGACATCAGCCCTTGGCAGGAGAAAGGGGAATCAGGAGGTGAGGTCCATCTGGGCTACATGAAACACGGTCTCAAGCAGACAGTGGAAGAGAGAGAGCAACAGTGAGCAAAAGAGAGATATAGGGAGTGAGAGAGAAGTCATTAAAAATGTGATGAACTGCATAAATCTGATAATCATGGAGCACTCATGAAGTCACTGGAGTCAGTGAAGCATAGCAAGCTCTGAGACACCGGCCTCTCTGCTTTCTGCCAGAAGAGCCACTCATGGAGACAGAAGGGAAAATCACAAACTTTGATGACCTACAAGGAAAAGTAGACCAAGGGCTGTGCTCCAGAGTCTGATAGCTTCCTGCCTAATAAAACCACCCGGAGCTCAGCCCAGGGTAAAGCTGGGGCCCAGCAGTAGTGTCTGTCTGCTCCATCCTGACACCAGCACTGAGGTGCCACAGGGATCACAGGAGGCCCCTGGTGACCAGGCAGGGAAAAAGGCTCCAGGGAAGCAGGACATTCAAAGATCAGAGGGACAGGGAGAGATGCCAGGGAGTAGTTAGTTGGGAGGGGCTGAGAAAAAGAAAAGGAGGAAGTTTGTCTCTGTGTTTCCCTCAGATGAAAGCAGAAGGACTGCCTGACAGCTTGAGAAGATCCAGGTCCTCCTACAAGGCCCTAAATGACTGGAGAGAAGCAAGAAGGGGGAACCCATCCTTCTCCGACCATCACAGAATCTACTTGTCTGAGCCCAATCTTCTGTCCAGGGAAGGGGATGGGGTACAGCAATCGTGAGGCCCAGGGTCTTGGCTGCTGACACATCTGCCTTCTTTTATGTTCTGGTGTGCATCTGACTTCCCACTGCGCATTAGGAATTCTTTCCTTTGAATTAAGATCCCCCGCCGTGGCTGAAATTACCTTTGCACCAGACACACTGTCTGAGAAGCCAATTTCTGAGATGGTGCATGTCTTATGTGACATTCTAGTGGTGCCAACGGCTGGATGCACCATGCTACTGCAGATCTTCTGGATAGCCAGCTACAACAGCTCTGCTTATATCCCTGGAGTTAGAGGTCCCCTATTTCCTCCTACCCTGCCTCCTCCAACTTCAAGTCTAGGAATGTTCCAGTTCATTCCATGTTGTGATAAGAGTGTCCACATAACTGCTGACCTATGACTTGTGTGGACATTTACATGGTTCTGTATTGCCAGGTGTTCTCTAACCATCACACTGAAGTCACACTAAGAGTGGAAGTAGGAGCAGGGTAGGTTACAGAAGAAAAATAAGAAAAATAAATCTAAACGAGAAAGAATGCTCCAAAGCATTGAATGCAAAACATTCAGTCTTGGTTTATTCCAAGTTTTGAATTGAAAGCTCTTAACCATTCCCACACCCCACTGTCCTTCAATGCAAACAGTACAGCACATTTGAATGAATATGCACAATAATTTGAAAACTATAGAAACATTTAAGTCTAGAGAATGTTTATAAAAATCACAGTCAAATGAATAAATGAAAAGCACTGTAAATAGAAATGTTAAGTCCTTCCATCAAACAAAAGATGGACACAGAGATCATCAATTTCCAATGGCCTATGTAGGAAATGAAACCAGTCCTGTTGCAAGGGCCAATTGGCCTTCACATCTAGGCCTACTCAAAGCCCCTTCTTCCTGGAGCAAAGCAGATCTGTCAGGGAGTCATCAAACTGTGTGAGTTTAAAGAAATATGATCTTGGCCAAGCAGTGGACTAGGGCCTCCCCTCCATAAGGTGCCTGGGGGAGAGAAGAGAAGCTGACAGTGGGTGGTGGAGGCTTCCATGAAGGATGGCAGAGGCTTCTGTTAGGAAACAATGCTGGGGCTGGAGAGATAGCCTAGCGGTTAAGAGCACCGACTGCTCTTGCAGAGGACCCGGATTCGATCCCCAGCACCCACATGGCAGCTGAGAACCGTCTTTAACTCCAGTTCCAGGGAAATCTGACACCCTCTTCTGACATCCTCAGCATTGCACAACATGGGTGCACAGGGAAATCCGACACCCTCTTCTGACCTCCGCAGCATTGCACAACATGGGTGCACAAACCTACATGCAGACAGTACATTCATACACATACAAGAATAAATAATAATTTTTAAAAAATTAAAAAAAAAACCTACTCTTATTTGATCAACATGATTGTACATACAAGCACCCCCAGCTGGACAATGGGGGCCACGGGCTGTATAAATTTGGGCATAGCTGCTTGCAAATTGGTTTTACATGAAGGATATTTGTATTCATTAAAAAAACTTAAAAAAAAAAAAAAGGAAACAATGCTTATGCTTACAGGTGCAGAGCTCAGATAGGTGGTAGAAAAATTGGAGGAGACAAATGACCAGGTGATATGCATTTTGACCTCAGGAATAACACTTTCAGCATCCCAACTCCAGGACAGGAGGACTGCCCAAGTGTGCACAGAGAAGTGCTGAGGAAGGAACAGGACGGTGTAGAGCTGGACGGTGTGGTCCCTAAAGGATCTCACATTCTGTGAAGGTGAGTCTTTCTTCCTGAAGGCCACAGAAATCCTCAACCAAGATGGAGTGGACCAAGAAGGACCTGGTAAGTTGTAGCTAAGGTAGCTTCTCTCCCTGGGTGGGAAAGGAAGGTGGAACTGAAGGTTATCACCCAAGGATTATTTTGCTCCTCAGAATGTGAGGCTGTCATGGTTCCTGCCTTATCCTATAATGGACATATGTGCATATGTGTGTATATATATATATACATATATATATGGAGATAAACAATCATCTCAAATATACTGTTATAATGTATAAACTTTGAGATGTCTTTGTAAGCCTGGAAGGAGGTTTTAAATTACCAATTCTCTTTTAAATGTTCAGAGATGTTTTACATTGGCTTGGCCAGGATATGAACCTTGATAAACCTGTTTGTTGGCTCTAAAAAGTCCCTAGTGGTAAAATGCTTTTTTTATATAAAACATATCTAAAGAAGAGGTAAACTGCACCCTGGAGCAGAAGAAATCATCTCTTAAAATTAATTAATATCCTTAAGCAATAGGAACCATGTTGTAATTTAATTTACCAATTTTAGCACACATGAAAACTTACAAGTCATTTTGATATCAAGTAAATCATTATTAATTTTAATAATTGTTCCCTTGGTGTTAAACACCAGTCTACACATTCGAAACAGACCCATACAGTAAGTACTCTGGTTAGACACAATGTCTTGACAAACAAGTTTCAAAAAACGAAACTTCAACCCCTTGATGAAAATTCTAACCAGAATCAAATATGACTCTAAAATTTAAAACAGCTGAAATGACAACATTTAAAACCTTTCACAGTTTACACAGTACTGATAGTCTCTAGCTATGGAGCACATTTACCATTGTACATTAAAACAGAAACATTGAAATAATTATTTTCAGTGATGACACCAATTTTGGTCTTGCTTTATAGTAATGTTCATTATGAAAGTTGTATTAAGTGTCTATTAACAGTCTGGTTGATCTTTAAACTTCATTTGTGTAGATGAAAGAAATTCTGAAAAACTAACAGTACTTTATATACACACACATGTGTGTTCTGTGTGTGTGTGTGTGAAAGAGAGAGAGAGAGAGAGAGAGAGAGAGAGAGAGAGAGAGAGAGAGAGAGAGAAAATCTCACATCTAAGTTGTGGCTGTACTGCCCAGAGCCACATACACTGATGCTAAACATAAAGACTTTCAGGTGAAGAAATCATTTTCAGGAATGCCATTCACATTGTAATGTGGTAAATATTCCTAACTGGGTTTCAAACTCAACAAACAATAGGAAAAGAGAATTATACGTTTCATGTGTACTCAAAGCTAACCATAACCAAAAGTCCCAGTAAAACAAGCTAATGTCCAAAGGTTTTAAAGATAATTCCATTAAAGAAGAAGGTAAGGAATTGGATAACAGGAAGTATTTAGTCTTAATAAGGCAGTATAACTCGATCCATTATTAAAGGCCATTTAAAGATTGACAATTACCAAAAGCATAAAGTGGAGCATAAGAAAGTCGTTTAAGTCAGGTGTGGTGCCGCATGCCTTTGATCCCAGCACTCAGAAGGCAGAGGCAGGTGGATCTCTGTGAGTTCAAGGCCAGCCTGTCTACAGAGTGAGTTCCACGCCAGTTGGGGCTATGGGTAGACCTTGTCTCAAAAAGACAAAAAAAAAAAAAAAACAAAGTAGTTTTCATGAGTATGATTTAATTCCAGTTGTTTACAGCTAAGTCTCTCCTGTAGTAGTATTACAAAGAATGAGAGATGAAAGCAGAATCACACAGGGTCAGATGGTCCAGCCAGCCAAGTCAGTGGGGTAGGTAGTGTGACAAGAAGAACAGCAGCTCAGGCGCAGGGCAGCCTTTTGCTTTACATGAGGAAGAAGGGAGGGGGAAAGTCTGAGAAGAAAATGGGCACAAAATCACATCACTGCCGAGCGACCAAGAAGGCGAAGTGTAGAGAGCAGTTAAGAGTTAATTCTAGGAGACATCGAGAGGTTGTGCAGTCTATACAAGCAGTACATGGTAATTAAAAAAAAAAAGAAAGAAAACACGTTTATTTAATTCTTTTTATTGTTTTCTTTTCACAGGAAAACATAAACAATACAAAATGACAATAACAAAACAAAGCAAATAAAAACCAACAAAAAAGGGTGGGGGAATTTCCATTTCTTATTCTGGTGAAATAAAGAATCAGTCTGCAGGGCTTGGTATGCACTTCTCTTTTTCCCTTCTCTCTTTTCTTTCTTCTCTTCCTGCTCTTTCAGGGCTACCAGAAGGATATGTGTTTACTGACTAGTCCAGGAAGCCTTGAATTCTCAGCTGAGAAAGAGTCTGGTTAATTTGGGGGGATCTCATACCTAAACTGCCTAATCAACTTCTAGCTCCTATTTAGTTATGCTACCCTCTGAGAAGGGTCACCCTAATCACCAGAAGGGTATCAGGACACCAACCACTCTGACTTCTTCCATGCTGAAAAAGGACGTTGGGTGGGCCAATTGGGGTGTCCCCCATTCAGAGGGTCAATCTAAAAGACCCCCAAGCATAACTATAGAGGGGAAAAATCCTTGATTAGTGCCCATGAAAGCAAAATGAAGGCAGGAGTAGTAAGGTACATGATCTAGACAGGGGACCAGGAGAAGTAAGAATAGGATGAATTCAAATGTCCAACTAAAAAGTTCATTAGAATTTCTTGACAAGGGGTTTCGAAGCGTCCATTTATTAGGTTTCTGCTTCTGTTCATTTGGCCATGATGTCTGGACTCAGGATCTGCTTTTCAGGCAGTTTAATAGTCAGGATATGAGTTTCCACTTAGATACTTGCTGGAGTGAAAGAGGAAATCCTATTATTGAACATTAATTAACAATAGTGGACTTGTCCCTTGGCTGCAGGTGACCCTACTCTGTTAATCAGGGTCAAGATCTCAGGTTTTTATCCCTGTTTAACATTATTTCATATAACTTTATGCCCAATATGTGGAGGGACAGTTTTTCAGGCTTTAAAAGAAATATATTCACCATTTATCTTTTGTTTATACTTTTTTTAATGCATATGTGGTTTATTTCCTATTTCTTATAAGTATTTTATTTTTAGTATAATATCTAAAAAGAAAACACGAAATACTTTTGTTAAATGAAAATTTGCTAAAAGGTTTAATATAAATGGTCTTGGAGAAACAGAAATAATTTTGCCAGGGACTAGGGCTGCTTGCACTTCTTCCACAGCTACTGCTTGAAAGACACCATCTGAACCAAGACATTTCAAGGCACATGGGCTGGCTTCTAGTTTTCACCAAGGGTACTCATAATCATCCATCAGAAACAGGTTTTCTTCGTCTCTCCAAGGGAAAGGCTCTGCATAGCACAGGTGCAGTGCTACTTTCTTTAGAGATTGTTTCTGTAAGCAGGAAGCATGTAGTAGACTTTTATGGCCATCCTGCCAAAATCAGGTTATAAAATCAATGGAATTACAATAAAAAATATCAGGACTCACCTTCCTAAACATACAATTATCCCTTTGAGTTGTTGGCTATGGTCCATGAGACTCCTAAAATTACACAGGCTATTGCCACCACCTCTAATTACGTATTGTTCCCACCACCTCTAATTACGTATTGTTATAGATAGGACATACACCTGACACAAGAGTGGGAGAAAAGGAGTTGGTATTGACGTGTAAGGCAGCTCACTGAAGTCTTGCTCTCATAGGTTTGGAGGACATTATGTAAATTTCTAAGGGACAACATCAATCCATAGTTCCACCCAAGCTTGAAGCTTAATAACCACAGCAATAAATGGCACAGCAAAGGACATTGGTGCAGTGGTGACTACAGACTGGTGGAGAAACTTGGACTATGGGATGTCAGGGGACACTAACTTGACTTGATAGGCCACAACGTACATGAGATAATGCATGAAATCTAGTTGGGTGTGACTATGGGAGGGCGTGGATGGGGGAGAGAGTATAAAATGATTAAGATTTTATGTTTGAAATACAAAAACATCAATTTTTTTTAAAAAAAGAACAAAATTGCAGAATTTTTTATGGAGGCACAGAAGACCAAGGATAGATTGAGGAATCCTGATTACTAATTGACGTGAGAGAGCCTAGCCCACTGTGGGAAGCACCATCCCTAGGAAACCTGGCATGGTCTGCATAGGAAAGTTAGAAGAATGAGCCTGAGAGAGCCAGCCAGTTAGCAGCATTCCCCCATGGGTTCTGCTTCAACTACTGCCTTGAGATTCTGCCTTGAATTCTCCCAATGTTCGATTGTGACCTGGATATGTAAGATAAATACTTTTATCTCCAAGCTGCTTGTTTTTCAGATATTGTGTTATTTTTAATATATGTATTTTTTCAACTTTTTCATACATCATACATTATTTCTCAGTCCAATTTAGCCTCATTTCCCTCTCCATGCCCCCCACCCCACCTGAGTTCATGTATGTCTTGCATCTTTTTCTGAGTCTTTCCAAAGTTTTTTCAAAGCAGAGGATTATTGTTTGGGGGATAACTTCACTGTTTCACTTGTGGTTTTGTCCCAGATCTTTTGTTGTTGTTCCTTACAAATTGTATTGCTTCAATGTGTGCATAAATATATGTCTCACCTATACTAAAATTACATCATCTGAAAACAAACTGTATGTTATTCCCAAATCATTTCAGGATTCATGTTTCTCCCTTTTGAGTTTATATTACTCTAAAAAGTGCATACATACCCTCCACCCATATACCAAAATTCCAAAGTCTGAAAATAAGTGGTAGGTTAATTCTAGAACCTGTTAAGGGGTTCACATTATAAGAGCACAGTTGCGGGGCTGGAGAGATGGCCTAGCCGTTAAGAGCGCCGACCGCTCTTACGGAGGACCCGGTTCGATCCCCAGCACCCACATGGCGGCCAAGAGCCGTCTGAAACTCCAATTCCAGGAAAACTCCAGTTCCAGGGGAATCTGACACCCTCTTCTGACCTCCACGGCATTGCACGACATGGGCGCACAAACCTGCATGCAGACAGTACATTCATACACATAAAGAAATTAAAAAAAAATCAAAAGTGTTGGGAGAAAAAAATTTTTAAAAAAAGCACAGTTGCTTTCAGATAACAAGGAATATAACATTAATGTTGCTCAGTTTCCCTTATAGGATCTGCTTTTCAGATGTTTTAATAGTCAGGATATGAGTTTCCACTTAGATACTTGCTAGAAAGAAAGGGGAAATTTCATTGAGTATTAATTAACAACAACTGTGGAGTTGTCCCTTGGCTGCAGGTGACCCTACTCTGTTAAACAGGGCCAAGATCTCAGGTTTTTAATGCCTGTTTAACATTATTTCATATAACTTTATGCCCAATATGTGGAGGGACAGTTTTTCAGGGTTTAAAAGAAATATATTCACTGTTTATCTTTTGATTATACTTTATTTTGGGTGCTTAAGTCCACACAGTTAGCCCAGATTAACCAAACTTTTCTCAAGATCATTTGAGGTTCTGGTCTTTTTCAAGTCCAGGGGCAGGTTCCAGCCAACCAAATCTTTCCATACATTCAGAAGTGCACCACATAGGCCTAGCAAAAAGCCTTTTTATCTGCCCCAAATATATTCCACCTAGTGATCAAATATCCCACGCACAAAACACAACCAAAGGCCTTGAATTCTATTTTATCTAGTATTAACATAGCGACTCTTCCTTCTTTCTTAGTGCCATTTAGTTGTATAATTTTTTATCCTCTTTTCACCTTGGGATAACGTCTATCTTTCAATGTGAGATAAGTTTCTTGGAGACAAGAAAACGAAAAAAGATGGTTTATGTTTCTTAATCCATTCTACTAGTCTATGTCTCCTTTTATTTTATTTTATTTTTTTTTTTTTAGTCTATGTCTCTTAATTGGAGACTTTGGTCCATTGATATTTAAAACTGTTGTTGAGAGAATGAAATTACTTCCAATCATTTTGGTTTCTAGTACATTCTTACCCTAGGTTTTTATTTCCATAGTGGTAGTATCATTCATTTTCTGGTGTTGATTGGCTATAGTCATCCCTGCCCTCTGATCTTTGTATTGCTTGAAGTATTCTCTGCAGGTATGGCTCATTGGAGAGGAATTATTTCAACTTATTTGTATCATGGAACATTTTCCTTCTCCTTCAATTATAATAGATATTTTTGCTGGATAAAGAACTCTGGGTTGGCATCTATAGTCTTTTAGAACTGGGAATATTTTAGACCAGGCTCTTCTGGCTTTCATTGTGTGCACTGAGAAATCAGATATAATTCTAATAGGTTTTCCTCTGTAGGTAACTTTTTTTTCTTTGCTTTGAACATCTTGTGTTTTTACTATGATATGGTGTGAAAAATTTCTTTTCTGGTTCTGTCTGATGGAGTCCTATATGCTTCAAATACTTGTATAGGTATCTCTTGCTTTAACTTGGGAAAATTTTCCCCTAAAATTTTGTTGAAGACCTGGGCCATATCATTATCCTGTGAATTTTCTTCCTCTTCTGTCCCTGTAATTCATAGGTTTGGTCTTTTCATAGTATCCCACAGTTCCTGGTTATTCCATTCTTGTGGGTTTTTAATTTTTTTTCATAATCTTTACTTGATTTATCCAATTCTTCCATATTGTCTTCCAATCTTGATATTCTATTTTCTACATCATCCATTCTATTATTAAGAGTTTTTCCCAGGTATGTATTCATATTTTAGAGTAATATAAAATTAAAGGGAAAAATGTGAATTCCTAAACATAGTTTTGAACTCATTCTGTATGGTTTATTTTCAGAGGTCATAATTTTGGTACATATGTGACATTTATATAGGCACATTTTGGAGCAATGCAAATGGGAGGGAACAACAATAACATAAGGAATGGGTCAAAGAACTGACTGATACAGTTAAATTCTACCCAAAACAATAAACCTCTCCAGAGAAAAACTTTAAAAAAGACTGAGAGCAGGGCTGGAGAAATGGCTCAGTGGTTAAGAGCACCGAATGCTCTTGCAGAGGACCCGGGTTTGATTCCCAGCACCCACATGGTGGCTAAGAACCATCTTTAAGCACCATATTTAAGCCGGGGATGGTGGCCCACACCTTTAATCCCAGCACTCAGGAGGCAGAGGCAGGCAGATGTCTGTGAACTCAAGGCCAGCCTGGTCTACAGAGTGAGTTTCAGGCCAGCTGGGGCTATAGGGAGACCCTGTCTCAAAAAGAAGACAAAAAAATAAAAATAAAAAAGACAGAGAAAGATGCAGGATACATATGGCAGAATGCATGAACTGGGGTGGGGTTGGGGGCAGGGAAAGGGGAATATGTCTAAATTGCACTGAAATTGATGTATGAAATACACAAAACATCAATAAAAGCATTTTATTTAAAAAAGAGGCTGAATATTAAAAGAAAATATTTCTCAAAACAAACAAAAAGTTTCTCCCATCCTTTCCAAGTTGTTTGCAGAATGTTACATTTCTTTTTTCATTTCAACTTGAATTTTCTTCAGGGTTTCTATATCTTTTGTAATTTCATTCTGCAATTTATCATTGTCCTCTTTCAATTTATCCTTTTCTTCTTTTAGGTCCTAGCCTTCCTTAAATTCCCTCAACTTCTTAATTTCTCTAATCATATTCATAATTGTTCTTTTGAGATCTGTATTCTGAGTTATATCTAAGGGGTCTTCATTAGAGGATACTTAAATAGGAGTATTAGTATTTGGTGGAGATCCACGAGTCTTTCTTTCATTGAGCATTAGACATTTGAGTAGCTTCTGTTGGGAATGGTTCCAATGTGAAGCTTTGGTGTTTATTGAGCTGAACACTGATTTGTTTTATATTTTTCAGGTGTTTTGTTGACTGTTTTTTTTTTTTTTTTTTTTTTTTGGGAGAATCGATCCGGGTCCTCTGCAAGAGAACTCAGCACTCTTAACCACCGAGCCATCTCTCCAGCCCTGTTTCTTGACCTCTTAATTGACGTACAGGTGTGGATACTTTAGACTGCAAAATCTCAACTATATCCTAACACTGTACAGACCAAGACCCCTCACCCAACCAGCAAACAGTGTCTGCGCAATGGACTAAGCCACACAACACCCAAGCTGGCCCCTGAACACCCCAGGCCTGCGAAACCCGCACCCCACACGCCCCAGTCACTCTCAGGTCCTATGGGCTGGAAGGTCACAATGCTTCTGCTGCAATGCAGCCAGGGTCCCCCACATCCAAGTGGGTTGAACCCCAATCTCCCACCTGATGAAACATACTGACAGAACCACCATACAGTCCACCACCCTTAATCTACTGACCAATCCTCCAGAGCCAGACACCAAGGGTCTGTACCTGGGTTCAGTAGGAGAAAGGGTCAGTTGACACTGTGGCTATCCCAGTTGTCTCCTGATATCCTCAGGCAATGTCTGTAGCGCCAAATTGTAGTCCTTAAGGATCCAAATGCCCTCGGACCACCTCCAATGCTTCCCAATGCTCTGGGGGGGGGGAGGCCCTAAGTCCCCCTCCCTGACTTTGCCTTTAGCTGCTCAGAATGCACCCTCTACCTCGGGAGTGGCCATCTTGGAAAATCAGCATAGTAATTTTTATAAACTAAAATAAACATAAAGTTTAAAGTAGTTATTCTGAACCCTAGTAGTTACCTCGCTTTGTCTGAAGCTGTTCTCTTGGAGGCAAGAGACTGTCTTGGGGCATCTTGGAGATCAGCTCTTATAATGTACCCCAGGAGCAGCCATGTGCTACTGTGTCTGACCCGGGTGCCAGAGTTTGGACAAGTCTGGGGAATTTCAAATGGATCTCTGGCCAGAGAAATAGAAGTACAGCTGCCACACAGCCATCTACAGCAGCCTGGCGAGCTATCCCCCAATGTTAGAGACCTCCATTCAAGTCAAACCAGGATTCCTGGCTTTAACTGCTGACAAGAATTTTAGGAATAGCTAGTAAAAGGCGGTTAAATCAGACTTAAGCCTGAGGGTTAAAGGCAAAAGAGTTTCTCCAGGCAAGAAAAGTGGGAGATACACCCAAAGCCCCAGGAAGAAATGCGCCCCACCCCCAAACAAGTCACATCTGCCTGCATGCAGAGTCCCACTGCAGGAAACACAGGATGTAGTAGACAAGGCCAGAAAAGATGAGACAGGAAGACCAGTTCCCAGGATTCATCCCCAGCTCTGAAAATGAGTCAACATTCTAAATCAAACCTACAAGCAGCAGGAGTTCAGGTTTCTCTCTCTTTTTTTTTTCATGTTTCCATTTTTATTTGATGTTTCCAAATGTAAAAACGTCAAGATTCCTACACCAGTTACAATGAGACCATCTCAAGTGAGATCATGCAAGCAGTTCAGTGTATACAATCATTTCTCTTCACCTTTTCTGCTTCATACAATGTGATTGACAGAAAATTAGATGGCATGGGCTTGGTTGGAAAGTGCCATTAAACAAAAACAAACGAAATCACCACCACAAAAGGCAGTTTCTACTTTTCTGCAATTTTCAATAACTTATTTTTTTTACTTAGGAGGCACATGGGACTGAAAAATTTAGCTGCCCAATTTTATTCAACTACTCCACAAACAAGCACAAACAACAGTCTCAACACTGCAGACTTTGGAGGGTTGAGATAGTAGACATTATTATCTTTAGTAGATTCAACTATTTTGCTTGAAGTTGGTTTTTTCTTTTAAGAGAAATAAATCACCTTAGGCTTTGCCTTTAATTTCTCTATACTGGATCCAGAATAGTGAAGAGAACTCCTCATATAAAATTGAAAGCGAAAACTATTACATAGTTTTTGCTAGCTGCATAGACTAAAGACAGTTGGTTTGCTAGGTGGCAGCAGGAGTTCAGGTTTCTCAAATGTTTTTCAGGCCTTTAGAGAATTGCAACCAAACAAACCAGGCTGAATGTCAAAATCAAAATACTTGCAAAGAATACAACAAAAGAGATGCTTTAAAATACTATAAAAGCAAATCAAAACCAAAGCTATCTAATAAATAAGATCCTTAAGCTATCTCTCAGGTATTGTTCTGTATAAATAATTAGCATTAAAAGTTTTGTGAAACATTTAATATACTCAGTGGCGTTGTTTAACAAATTTAAAGATATTTAGGGTATCCAAGTTTATAGGACCTTTGAATGCATTATTAAAATGTGCATATTTCTGGGGCTGGAGAGATGGCCTAGTGGTTAAGAGCACCGACTGTTCTTGCAGAGGACCCGGGTTCAATTCCCAGCACCCACATGGCAGCTGAGAACCGTCTGAAACTCCAGTTCCAGGAGAACTCCAGTTCCAGAGGAATATGACACCCTCTTCTGACCTCCACGGCCTTGCACAGCATGGTAACACAGACCTGCATGCAGACAGTACATTCATACACATAGAGAAAAATAAATAAAAAATTTAAAAAAATGTACATATTTCTAAAAAAAATAAAAAAAATAAAACAATGTGCATATTTCTAAATCTGCACTTGCGTATTTAATTGAGCATGCCAAAAAAAATAATAAAACTAACAAAACCGAAAAACTGGAGTGGCCAGTTTGTTTTGACAACATATGAAGATAATTATAGACACACATGACAGAATTACATGAGATATCAACACATGAGAAAACTTACAGACATACATGACATAATTACATGAAATCTCAACACATGGAAAACAATTATCATAGACATATATTGAGGCGATAAGAGTTGATTCCAGACTTCTACTCTAGACAAATGTTAAGCATTCACTTTCCCCCAGGCTGAAGTCCACCAGATGCATCCGAGGCTTGGGAAACAGGTCCAGTCTGAACCGATAAAGAAAAATTCCCCTAGACCAGGTTCCTTTAAAATATCCCCCACCCCCTTCCCGAGCTACGGGACCGCTTCTCCCAGCCTGCTGAGTCAGAAGGGCTGCAGTCCAAGCTTGAGCTTGAATTAAGACTCTTTTTATTTTTTTTATTAATTTTATTTATTTCTGTATGTGTATGAATGTACTGTCTGCATGCAAGTTTGTGCACCCGTGTCGTGCAATGCCGCGGAGGTCAGAAGAGGGTGTCGGATTCCCCTGGAACTGGAGTTCTCCTGGAATTGGAGTTTCAGACGGCTTTCGGCCGCCATGTGGGTGCTGGGGATCGAACCCGGGCCAACCCGGGTCCTCTGCAAGAGCGTCGGTGCTCCTAACCACTAGGCCATCTCTCCAGCCCCTGAATTAAGACTCTTTGTATTTACATCAGAGTTGAGTGTCCTGGTGGTCTTTCGGGGGTCCCAGTGATCTGGGCAAAACAATATGACATGATTACATGAATACTAGGTGCACCCAAAATGCAATAATCAAGGGGTTTGATTAGGGTGATCGTTTGCAAATAGGCATTTTATCTTTTAAATCTGCACAGGAGGAGAACACTTCCTCCATAATCTCCTCATGGCTAAGGGGCAGTTCTTCCTCTTCTTACAGTAAGTATGGGGCTCCATTTTAGGGTTCGAGTAGCCTCCACCCGGACTCATGGATTCCTCCCCACATGGCCTGATATCAAGCCATGAGACTTCACAAAAAGTTTTCAACTTGGAGGGTTTCATCTTAGTGCCATAATCTCCTGCATAGCCTAGTTTAAAGTTGTTCAGAGTCACCCGGAGGACAGCCTGGGTCTGACACCTGGACTGGGAGGAGCCCATTTGAAATTTTATACATGTCTGAGATGTATGTAATGTGTGCACAGGAGGAGGAGAGCACTATTGCTCCCTCTTTCAGATGACTTCTTGGCCGGCTACCTCTCAGTGACTTAAGAGGTCTCACCTTAGGGCCACACGTATAATCTCCTGCTCTTCACCCAAAGGCGAGTGCCTGTTCAGATTACACAGCTTGAGCAGAACTGTAGAGTGAGGCCCTGTCAGGTTCCGTGGCTACACAGAGACATGAACCCTTCCTTTCACTCTCACATTTATGCACAATCATTCACAATTTGAGACAATTGTTCTCTAGTTATTACCCTAAATTCCTGTTCTACATAGATGGGGCCAGCACCTCAGAATCACATCGAGGTTTTAATTGTGGTCCCCTTTCTTTTCTGACTGGAGGCTGTGCCATACTGGGATCATATGAAGACTTTGTATTCAGCCTCCTGTGGGGAATCAGCCTATACACACTTCTACCTGTCTGTCTAACCTGAGGGAGATGCTTACCTGGTCTGGACATCCATTCTGAGTCTCTATCTCACTTCACACGCAGAGGGAATTCAAGGAGGGCTCCAGTCCAGGGCTATGCAGTTCCTCACGGCCTCATGGAAGGAGACCCCAGAGAGGAAATTCTTTGGTGGTGCACACTTCTCTGTTGCAGGGGCACAGGGCTGCAAGGTGCAGGAGCGAGGGTTTCTGTTACTAATGAGGGGTACAGCAACTTGATCTTGTGGGGGCCTCCAGAAATGTTACTGAAAAATCATGACATCAGCAGCCAAAGTCAGGTGAGAAGGAGTTTGATTCACGCTGGCCGGCTGACACCGGAACCTTCTATAATGGTGCCCTCCACCTGCCTGAGTTCTGGGAGGCATATATACTCACATGTGAGGAATGTAATCAAAAGGCAAGTAGCACATACATATGTGATAACTAAGTAAATGGTTTACAAGTAACATATGGCCACAAAGGTTACAGGAATGTGGTAGTTTTTGAAAACAAAGACTTCGATCCTGGGTAGCCGCAGGGGGTGGGGGAAGATCCCTGTTTACCTCCCCCAATCCTAATACTTATCTCTGGGGCCATATCTGCTCCAAAGTTCTTAGCAGCCATCCTAAGGGTTTTATTACTATGACATGGAAGAGCTTTTATAACCATCTGATGTGCTTTTTATTTATTTTTAATTTTTTATTTTAATTTTATTATTTTTTATGTGTATGAGTGTATTGTCTGAATGTAGGTTTGTGCACCCGTGTTGTGCAATGCTGTGGAGGTCAGAAGAGGGTGTTGGATTCCCCTGGAACTGAAGTTAAAGACGGTTCTTAGCCGCCATATGGGTGCTGGGAATCGAACCCGGGTCCTCTGCAAGAGCACTCGGTGGTACTCTTAACCACTGAGCCATCTCTCCAGCCCACTGATGTGCGTTTTATTTCTGACATCCTGACCACCCTGAAGGTGACCCTAGGATAGTGCTTCCATGAACAAATGGAATATGTTGATTTGTGAGACACAAGAAACCCAGAGGCTGTGCCAAGCCTCTCTGAGCATGTATCTCTGGCAGGAACCACGGGGAAAACTTGGGTCCAGGAGAAAGACTCATGTCCAGGATACTGGGAAGGAGACTGGGAGGTCAGTGGCAGGCTTGCCTCTGCTCCATCTGCCTTGACATATGATCACCTCGAGGGTTACACAAGAAAGACCAAGGCTGCACTTGGGGAGGCGATCCATGAGGGACAGGAAGCACAAGGACACGGTCACGTGATCAGCACCATAAGCTGCAGTTTTACAAGATAAAAAGACAGAGTTTATGTAGTTGTGAGGTAGTCCTTTGTGTATGTGGACACAGAGACTGTAGTAGTCATGTTTGGATAATTCGAAATCCTAATTTCCCCCTCAGTTTCAGAATCAGAGCTGTGTGACACTGAGTTTGGGCCTTCCCTCTCTGAACCTCTGCTTTCCCCTGGTTTGAGTTAGGTTGCCCGCTCTGCTGACTCCTACCACGCTGCTGCCCAGTCACAGGCCAGGTGGTTGGATAACAGGTGCCATAGAGCTGTGGGTTAGCTTGCTGGCAGACTCCCAAAATGGTGGCACAGCTCCAATATTCTGAAACAGTAGGTTCAGGCTCAGCCTGGGCAAGTCCCTCTGCCTGTCAGGAGACCAAACAGTCACAGGCTAAGCCGTCCAGCTTATGTCCTAAAAAATCTACCCAAGCCCCTAACTGCCTCTAAAGGGGGCCCGACTTCTGCTACTGGGCGCTGCTCTCTGACCCTGCAAGAGGCAGCCCAGGAATCTGCTTCCCAATGAACTGCTGTCCCCATGGAGCTGTCTTGGTCAATGGTCTCCGCTGCGCCTCCTTCTTTATATTTGGTGTCTAGAACCCAGGAGGGACTTCTAGGTCATTCTTCACATTTGGCCTGAAATTTTCAGTCTGTCTTCTCAACTGCTTACCTCTGTCTGGTTAAATGCTTCCCTTGGGGAGCTGCTGATCTATTTCTCTGCCTTCTGCCGCTCCGGGGCTGCGCGGCTGGCTCTCCTCTTCTCCTCTCTCTCTCTCTCTCTCTCTTTCTCTCTCCTCGTGTCTCTCTCTCTCTCTCTTCCTGTTCCCACGCCTTTCAGACTCTCTCTCACCCTCCTTCTTCTACCTCCTACCTGGAGGTCTTCCTGTCTCTCCAGAGGTGTTCAACCCAGTTTCAAGCTGGACCAGTTCACCAAACATCTCCCCACACCCCCCTGGATGGCGCCCCTCCCTGCCTCGGAGACACCGGGACAGTGGACTTGGGCATTCCTAGCGCGGAGACACACACGTTGACAGGGATGCCCCTCACAGCGCCAACCTGGGGAAGGACCCCACATCACCCCCCCACCGGACGGAGGAAGGGTCTCATGCAGCCTGCGCTGCTGGACTAAAAGGACTAAAGTGCCCCCCCCCCCCGCGCCGCCTCCCCCCCTCCGCCCTCCCTCGCTCTCCCACTCCGACCCCCGAAATCCAGACTCAGGGGACACTAACAAACCCGCGCAACCCATCTTGGCTCCATGAAAAACTTGATAAATTTTCACACAGATCCTGCCAACAATCACCACGACACAGGCAAGATGGTCCAACCGCTCCCTAACTCTTGCTCTCCTTACCAAATTCTGCTCTGTGTTTGATTCACCCTGCCTTTTCTTCCAACAAAAGGGCATGCAGAATCCACCCACAAACATGGAGGTCCCATAAGTCTGCCGACTTTTCTGAATTCTCTCCTTTTCTTCTTCATATCCCTTTTCTAAATGTGCTCTCTGTAACACCTTAGGCTGCCCTGCACCTTGTGCTTCTGTTTTTTTCTCTAGAGCTGTCTTCTCCCCTCCATGCGGCTGCCAGTCCATGACATATCTGACCTCTATGCCAGCGCTAAATCCACATGGCCTCATGCCTTAGCACTTCTCCCTCCCATTCTTCCCCTCAAGGCACCTGCTGAGATTCCCAGCTTGCCTACTCTGAGAATTTATCTTCAAATTCTTATGAAATTGTGCTAAAGCTGCTGTTTGGATCCATTCTTAAATTCTTTTCATGAAAAAGGTTGTGAACATTCTAGGGGATGTTCTTTCTCCCTGTATCATCTTGGGGACCACAAGTAGATGCCAAAATTCTAATAACTTATTTATTTGGTGACCATGCAAAGATTTTCTATGGTGCTCTAGATCTGGCTGCTGAGCTTGTAAACTCGTCTCAGGGCATTGAGGCTGTAAACCACTTACATCTCAAACTAAAGAAATAAAAGGTTTTAAGAAGGCCATTTCTTTCCTGCACCTTTCCTTAGGATTTTTCAGGTTTTTTCTCCACGATAGGTTCTCTCCATGGTGGGCAGCGGGAGGTCAGAGTAGAGAGGACAGTAAGTTAGATCTCAGGCCCGCTGGGCACCAAGTAGTGCTTAGACTGTGTGGTACAAAGGCAGCTGCTTTTCTAACTGAATGTAAGCATTGTAAATTTCAGTGGGCAAGGAAAGTCATTCCATTTTTGGGCAAGATATGTGTTCTCAGCAACAGCCAAGGATGTGTGAGCTAAACACAGCTCCCCATTTCTTCTGCTGCCTTCACAGGTTTCTTTCCCAACAGCAGCCTGTATCCAGGGGACATTGCTTGACTTTCACAGATGCAGAGGCTGGTAAGAGACATGGACTCCCTTCCTTGGTTTGAGACCATACACTCCTTTGCTTTCCTTCCCTATTTGGGGCCCACATATCTGAGGGTAATTTCTCCTGTTATATCAAGTCTAACTTAACTAGGTGCTGTTCTAAAAACAAAAAGACTTGCTGGGGCTGGAGAGACGATCTAGCAGTTAAGAGTGCCCACTGCTCTTGCAGAGGACCCGGGTTCAATCCCCAGCACCCACCATGGCACGCTGAGAACCATCTTTAACTCCAGTTCCAGGGGAATCGATGCCCTCTTCTGACCTCCACAGCACTCACGACACAAGTGCACAAACCTACATACAGACAGTACATTCATACCCATACAAGAATAAATAATAATTTAAAAAAGACTTGCTATAGACATATAATTTAAACAAGTTTTATTGAATGCTTCCAAATTGAATATTAAAACTGATATACACATAACTGTCATTTAAGCTAATTATGATTTCTAAAGTTTCCTTAAATATTACATTATCAAATATCAGATTATTGTTTCTTTTTTATATGCATTTTTCAATTTTATTTATTTACTTATTTGACATGACCCGTGTCATGCAGTGCCACGGAAGTCAGAAGAGGGCATTGGATTCCCCTGGAACTGGAGTCAAAGATGGTCCTCAGCGCCATGTGGGTGCTGGGGATTGAACCCAGGTCCTCTGCAAGAACAATCAGTGCTCTTAACCACTAGGCCATCTCTCCAGCCCCAGATTATTGTTTCTTAAAGAATCACAGAGGTAAGGTCTGAGGTCTCTGGTCACAAAATCTTCATCAATCAATCACTATGTAATTTTGTCACTATTTTCTTTTTCGTGAAAGCATTTAAAATTAACCATCTTAGAATGATTCAAGCATACACTACAAAATTATTCATTACAGCTAACATGTTGTGCATTAGATTCTCAGGGTTTGCTCATTTGTGTAACTAAAATTTTATAGCTTTTATCAATAATTTCTCATTTCCTTTTTCTTCTGTATAAAACCATCCCATAGAACCTTGCTTTATGTATGCTTTGTTCTAAAAGCACCATATGCTTATTCAGTACCTTCTCACTTCATTACTGTCAAAAAGTAGTAACAAAAAGTATCAAAAAGTATTAACAAAAAGTATCAAAAAGTATTAACATCTAAGAGCTTATACTTTATGCTTTGAATGAAGCTTATAAAACAATATGTTTGGGGCTAGAGAGATGGCCTAGCGGTTAAGAGCGCCAACCACTCTTACCCCAGAGAACCCGGGTTTCTATCCCCAGCACCCAATGGCGGGCTGAGAACTGTCTGAAAAACTTCCAATTCCCAGGGAGAACTCCAGTTCCAGGGGAATCCGACACCTCTTTGACCTCCGCGGCATTGCATGCACTATGGGTGCACAGAAGTTGAAAAAAAACAAAAACAATATGTTTTATTTTTGTTTTCTATTTGAAGCATGTCACAGCCTTCTTTGTTACCAGTTATGGCTTTCAGAATTTTGTCTTTGTTTTGGGCGTCTACATTTTAACTATGATAATGGCATGGGGAGTTTCTTTTTTGATTCTTGGTCTGTTTGGAGGGTTCTATGTGCTTCTTGTATTTGTGTGGGTTTGTTTTTTTAGTTTTGGGAAAATTTTCATCTATTTATTTCTGTTGAAGAATCTGATCAATACCATTCTCTTGGGATTCTTCTCCTTCCTCTATTCCTATGTATGAGGAGGTTTGATCTTTTCATAGTGTCCCATATTTCCTGGTTGTTCCACTTTTTGTGTATTTTTAAGTTTTCATAATCTTTCCTTGAGGGTTTTTAGTTGTTCTTGTTATCTTCCAGGTCAGATCATTTCTTGTTCTGTTTCCTGCATTCTATTTCTGAGGCTTTTTCCATTCCTTTCCTCTTCTGATTGGATGAGTGGTTCTATTTTCTTTTTTCATTTCATTCCTGTGTTTTATTTAGTATTTTTCCACTCCTTTTGGAGCTCTCAAATCTCTTCCTGTACCTCCTACGCTTTGCTGGTTGGTTTCCTTTTTCAGTGTTTCCCCTTTCTTTGAGTTTGTCATTTCTCTCCTCTAGTAAATTTTCTGGCATCTGTCATTCTCTCCCTCTAGGTCCTTCTTGAGTTTTTATTCTCTTGTCCTTAGTTCTCTGACCTCGTTCTATTATTATTTCTTTGATTTCTTTGACTATTGCAATGTTCCTCTATACGTTTGTGTCCCTGGGCCACCCCCCGGGGGGGATCCCACTGTAGGAATCTCTACAGGGTTGGTAACAGCTTGGTTGGTGGGGAATTATCGTGCCACCTTTCCCATGTTGTCCCTTTGTTGTGTCCCTGGCAATGAGGTTTCCCTTGCCTGTATTCCAGTGTTAATCCCAAATGCCTCTTCACTGTGTTGAAGGCTTGCTTTGCTTCTTCCTTCAGATGCCTTGTTTTGGAGTTTTTTTTCTTTTTCTCCTTTTTTATGGGAGTAATGGATCTTGTCGATTAGGTTTTCAGGCTTTCAATTTTGTATATATATTGGATTAATTCACTATTCCCTTCCTTTTTCTGTTCTGACGGCTTTCTCCAATAAAAAAAAAATCCACTTTGGAACATTTCCCTCAGGCACATCAGTTGGGGAGGGGAGCAAATGGGATATGCCCACTCTGTGCTTAAGGTGTTCCTGGGAAGTTCCTGATCTAAGGCTTTGTGCAGTGGAAGTCTCACCCAGTGGGCAACAAAACCGCCCACCTGTATTACCAGGGCGGGGGGGGGCAGCCGGGTGCTCTGCCCCGACAAGCCACACAAAGGACACAATGATTTAATTATTCCACAACAAACCAAATGAAACTAATTATCCCAACAACACAGAGGGTTACGACGGTTAGAAATCTCCCAAACAATCCACCTTGGCCTTGAAAGCACCCAAGCTCCTTCCTAGTCCTCGGGGGAAGGTCCCCTCCAATCTATAAGCTCTATGCACTCAGTAACTCCCAGTATTCAAGACAATTCAACTCTGTGGCTTTGGGAGCCAAACGCATTTATCCCAGCCTTTGATGTTCTTGATTCTACTCTTAGCTTCTTTTCTTTTTTTTTTTTTTTTTTTACACTTACTGTGATTTTTAAAAAGCACTATTCAGGATCCCAAGGGAAATTATAAAAAGAAGAGTTTATTTGGGGCTTACAAGTTGATGTTTCCAGGGATGGAAAAAAATTATTAGGGAGTCCATCGTGACCAAGGGTAAGGTAAAAAAAAGCATCGGTTTGGCAGCAGCTGGTGACAGAAAGGAAAAGCCGATATGTTTCAACATCTTTCAAGTGGGGCATGGGCAAAGCAAACTCAGAAGAGGAGAGTAAAACTGGAAGCTGGGGCAAGCTTTTTTTTTTTTTTTTTTTTTTTTTTTTTTTTTTTTTTTTTTTTTTTTTTTTTTTTTTTTTTTTTTTTTTTTTTTTTTTTTTTTTTTTGGTCTTTTGAGTGACCAGGGGGGGTTCTTTCCCTGTAGCCCCAGCTGCCCTGGAACTCACTTTGTAGACCAGGCTGGCCTTGAACTCACAAAGATCCACCTGCCTCTGCCTCCCAAATGCTAGTATTAAAGGCATGTGCCACCACGCCCGGCTGGCAAGGCTTTTTGAACTCTCTAAGCCCAGCCCCAGTGACATTTCCTCCAGCAGGGCCACACCTTTTAACCCTACCAAAACAGCACCATCAACATGGGACAAAATGTCTGAATGCTTGAAGCCTATGGGGGGCATTCTCATTCAAACCTCCAAAAATTGTAAGCTTGTATACAGGTAAAAAATATAACTTTACATTCCTAAATTACATAGTGAGCTCATGTACATTTTAATCTTTCAAGAAAAAAAAAGATTCATTCTTTCTCATAAATCTAAGAACTGAGGAAAATAGAGATAAACACTTCAAGCTATATCTATAGTCATAACAGTCAATGTGATACTATCTTTACTGACCAGTTACCCACCTTGACTTACATATAAGGTGTTAGGAACCAGAAATGAGGGATATCATACATTGTTTTTCTGAGACTGTTACCTCACTTACCATAACAGATTCCAGTTCCACCCACTTGCCTACACATTTCATGATGTCATCCTTCTTCACCGCTGCATAGAACTCCATTGTATAAATGTACCACATCTTCATTATCAACTTGTCAGTTGAGGGACACCTGGGCTGCTTCCAGCTCTTTGCTATTGTGAAAAGAGCAGCAATTAACATGTTTGTGCATGTATCTCTGCTATAGGATGCATCCTTTGGGTATATACCTAGGAGTGGTATAATTGAGTCAAATGGTAGGTTCATTTTTAGTCTTTTAAGAGTTCTCTACGGGGCTAGAGAGATGGCCTAGCAGTTAAGAGTGCTGACTGCTCTTACAGAAGACCCAAGTTCGATCCCCAGCGTCCACATGGCAGCTGACAACTATCTTGAGGCCCTCTTCTGACCTCCATGGTGTTGCATGACATAGGTGCACAAACCTACATGCAGACAGTACACTCATACACATGCAGGAATAAATAAAATTTAAAAATAAATAAATAAATAATCCACAATTCCAGGTGTGCTGGTATACATCTTTAATCCTAGCACTTAGGAAGCAGAGGCAGGCAGATCATTGTGAGTTCAAGGCCAGCCTGGTCTACAGAGTGAGTTCCAGGACAGCTGGGGCTACAGGGAGACCCTGTCTCAAAAAGACCAAAAAAAAAAGAAAAAAAAAGTTCTCCACACTGCTTTACATAGGGGTTGCATGAGCTTGCAATCCCACCAGCACTTGCAATCCCACCTTTCTCCACAACCTCTCCAGCATTTGGTGTCATTTGTTTTCTTGATCATAACCAATTTTACCAGTGTAAGATGAAATCTTAAAGTGGTTTTGATTTGAATGTCCTTAACTACTAACAATGTTAAATACTTTTTTAATTTTTTTTAATTTATTTTTCTCTATGTGTATGAATGTACTGTCCACATGCAGGTCTGTGCGCCCGTGTCGTGCAATGCCTCGAAGGTCAGAAGAGGGGTGTCAGATTCCCCTGGAACTGGAGTTCTCCTGGAATTGGAGTTTCAGATGGTTCTCAACCACCATGTGGGTACGGGGGTTTGAACCCGGGTCCTCTGCAAGAGCAGTCAGCGCTCTTAACCACTAGGACATCTCTCCAGCCCTGAACACTTTTTAAGATGCTTCTTAGCCATCTTTACTTCTTCTCTGGAGAAGTCTCTATCCTGATTTTTATCCCATCTTTTAATTGTGTTATTGGTTTTCTTGGTCCTTTGTTTTTTCAATAATTTATATTCTCTGGATGTTAAACCTCTGTCATATGTGCCACTGGTGAATATTTCTTCCCACTCTGTGGGCTTTCTCTTCGCTTCTTTGATTGTTTCTTTTGCTGTACAGAAGTTTTTCAGTTTAATGAGTTCCCACTTATGATTATTGACCTTAATTACTGCAAAACTGCTGTCTGATTTAGAAAGTCTTTTCCTACATCTATGTCTTGTAGGTTACTGCCAACATTTTCTTCTAACATTGTCAGAGTTTTAGGTTTCACATTGAGATCCTTAATCCATTTAGAATTTACTTTTTATAAGGTGAAAGGTGGGGATTTGATTTCATTCTTCTATTGGAGGTGATCCAATTTTGCCAGCACCATTTGCTAAAAACCTTTCGTCTATTGAGTGCTTTTGACTCCTTTGTCAAATATCAGGTGAAATTGTGTGTACTCAAGTTTGGGTCTTCAATTTTATTACATTGATCTATAGTTCTATTTTTGTGCCAGTACCATGCTGTTTTTATAACTATAGCTCTGTAATAGAGATTAAAATCTGGTATAGTAATTCTCCCTACATTGCTCATTTTGCTGAAGATTGCTTTGGCTATCTGGAGTCTTTTGTTTTTCCATACAAATTTTATGATTTTTTTCTAATTCTGTGAAAAAATTCATGGTGATTTTGATTAGGATTGCATCAAATCTATATATTAATTTAGGTAGGATGCTCATTTTTACTGTATTAATTCTTCTGATCCATGAGCATGGAAGATTCTTCTATCTTCTGGTGTCTTCCTCAATCTCCTTCAAAGATTTAAATTTTTCATTGTAGAGATCTTTAATGTCTTTGGTCAGGTTTATTCTGAGATATATTTTTGTGTGTGGCTAATGTAAATGGGAGGCTTTCCACAGACTTCTCCAATTGCTTGTTGTTGGCATATAGGAAGGCTAATGATTTTTGAAGATTAATTTTATAACCTTCCACTTCACTGAAACTGTTAATCATTTCTAGTACTCTTCTGGTGGAATTTTTGGCATCCCTTAGGTATAATATGTCATCTGCAAAAAGGAATAGTTTGTAGTTTGACCTCCTCTTTTCCAATTAATACTCCTTTAATTTCCATCTCTTGTCTTATTGCTCTAGCAAGAATTTCAAGCACTATACTGAAGAGGAGTGGAGATAGTGGGCAGCCTTGTCAAGTTCCTGACTTTAAAGGGAATGTTTCTAATTTTTCTCCATTTATGATGATGTTGGCTATGGGTTTATTGTGTATAGCTTTAATTATGTTGAGATATGTTCCCCCCCCCATACAATTCCTTCTAGGACTTTAAACATAAAGCATGTTCTATTTTATCAAAGGCCTTTTCTGCATCAATTGAGATTGCCATGTGGTTTTTATCTTTGATTCCATTTATATAATTTATGAAATTTATTGATTTACATATGTTGAACCATCCCTGCATCTCTGGAATAAAACCAACTTGATCATGGTGGATAATTTTTTCGATATGTATCTATCTGTATGAAATTTGCAAGAATTTTGCTGAGAATTTTTGCATCTATATTCATTAAGGATATGTGTCTATAGTTTTCTTTGGGGTTGTATTTTTGCCTGGTTTTCGTATTAAAGTGATACTTGCTTCATAAAATAAATTTGGGAGATTTCCCTCTGCTTCTATCTTTTGGATAACTTAAGTAATATTGGCTGTAGGTCCTCTTCAAATGTCTGATAGAATTCTGCTATGAATCCATCTAGGCCTGAGCTTTTCTGAGTTGGGAGGTTTTGTCTTACTGTCTTCATATGTTATGGGTCTGTTTAAACTGTTCATCTCTTCTTGGTTAGGCTTTGGTGAGTCTCATTATTTCAGATATTTATCCATTTCTTTTAGGTTTTCAAATTTAGTATAGATTTTTAAAGTATTCCCACATAATGTTCTGGATCATTTTATTATCTGTTGTGATATTTCCCCTTTCATCTCTAATTTTGTTGATTTAGAGTTACTTTTTCTTTCTTTTGGTTAGGTGGGCTAAGGGTCTTTCTTGCTTATTCTTTCCAAAGAACCAGCTCTTGGACTCATTGATTCTTTATATTTTTTTATTTGTTTCCATTTCATTAATCTCTATTCTGATTTTTTGTTATTTCTTCTTGTCTGTTAGGTTTGAGATTCACTTGTTGTCTTTCAAGTGTCTTGAGTTGCGATGTCAAGTCAGTATTTGTGCTTTTTCTGTTTTATTTTTATGTAAGAACTTAGAGCTATAAATTTCCCTCTTAGGACTGCTTTTTTTTAATTTTTATTTATTTTTTGTATGTGTATGAATGTACTGTCTGTCTGCATGTAGGTCTGTGCACCCATGTCGGCAATGCCGCGGAGGTCAGAAGAGGGTCTCGGATTCCCCTGGAACTGGAGTTCTCCTGGAATTGGAGTTACAGACAGTTCTTAGCCGCCATGTGGGTGCTGGGGATCAAACCTGGGTCCTCTGCAAGAGCAGTCAGTGCTCTTAACCACTAGGCTATCTCTCCAGCCCAGGACTGCTTTTAAAGTGTCTCAGAAATTTTGTTGTGTTGCATTGTCATTTTTGTATAATTCCAGCAATATTTTTATTTCTTTCTTAATCTCCCTTGAACCATTCATTGTTCAGGAATGCGTTGTTTAATCTCCATGAGTTCCTGTATTTACTAGGGCTTCTTCTGGTGTTGATATTAAGCTTTTTTACATTGTGGTCTGATAGGACACATGAAATTATTTCAGTTTTTTGTATTGAGGTTTGTTCTATGTCCCAGTATGTAGTCAATTTTGGAGAAGGATCTATCCTGTAGACATTTAATCTGTGATATGCGAATCCCACAGGACTTGCTTCCTGGTGGGAGATGGGATTATTTTATCATGTAGCCCTGTGGGTTGGTCATCATCATGACTAGTGACCTCACCAACAGGGAGGCAACCATGTGATCTGGTCTCCATCTTGCTTGTTGACATCATCAATATAAAGATAGCCACATAATTTGGTTGTTGTATTGGATAGCTTTAGTGTCAACTTGACACATTTGGGTTGAGAGAGCCTCAATTGGGGTAATTGCCTCCATTGGACTGGCCTGTGGCCATGTCTGTGGGGCATTTTCTTGATTGTTGAGTGATGTGGGAGAACTCAAACCACTGTGGGCAGTGCCACCCCTGGGCAGATCATTCTATATTGTATAAGAAATCAGGCTGGTCTTGCATAGGACCTGGGTTCAATCCCCAGCACCCACATGCCAGCTGAGAACTGCCTTTAACTTCAGTTCCAGAGGAATCCAACACCCTCTTCTGACCTCTGCAGCACTGCATGACACGGGTGCACAAACCTACATGCAGACATTACATTCATACACATAAAAAATAAATTTAAAAAAAATTTTTTTAAAAGCCAGGTGTGGTGGCTCATGCCTTTAATCCTAGCACTTGGGAAGCAGAGGCAAGGGGATCTTTATGAGTTCAAGGCCAGCCTGGTCTACAGAGGCAGTTCCAGGCCAGCTGGGGCTACAGGGAGACCCTGTGTCGAAAAAAACCAAAAAAAAAAAAAAAAAGAAAGCAGGCTGAGCATGGGCCTGGGGAGCAAGCCAGTAAGCAGCATTCCTCCATGGCCTGCTTTAGCTCCTGCCTCCAGGTTCCTGCCCTGAGATCCTACCTTGGGCTCCCTCAGTGATGAACTGTGACCTGGGAGATGTGAACCAAATAAACCCTTTCCTCCCCAAGTTGGTATTGGTCAGAGTGTTTTGTCACAGCAGTGGGGAAGCAAACTAGAACAGTTGCCATCTTGAACAGTAATATTTTTGAAATGGTGGTGACCCCATTGACCTTGCCAGCATCTTAATGCAACCATATGGCACAATTCAAAACGGCAACACCCAGGAACTTAGCAGTACTACTGAATTACAGGGGATCACGATAACATGGGAAGTCCCTGGCCTGCAGGCATTTACTCATATGTCTTAATCCTCTTGCAGTTTCTTTTTGTTTTGGTTTCTATCTCAGATTCTTGATGTGATCATGGAAAAGAGCAATAGAGATTCCAGCAGTCTCATTACCTTGTAACAAGCTCGATGTATTTCTGTGTCAGACTAAGGAGGTAATGCCAGGTCTGCACAGTGGGAGTTTACATTTTAACATTGTTTTATCTCTTTCTAAATGGGATTATTTTGAGTTTCAACTTTTTGTCAGTCTTTCACCTTTTTCCTTCTGCTCCATGCTCTTCCTCTTTTCCAAGGCTTCTTCAGTCCCGGGCCAGCTCCTCCCTCCCTCTGTAGCCCTCCTTCTGTTCAAAACTTTATCAAGTTATTCTCAGTAAGCGGAAGCCTCTGCCTGATTTTGCTTTTGCTCTCTCAGTCAGGAAAACACTGACAGGTTTTTCCAACAAAACTTCTCCTCTATGTTCCTCTGAGCAAATTCCAGTCAATGCCAGCACCTTCTCTCCGGAAACTGCTTCCATCTGCCCCTCCTTTCAGCAAATTCCTAGGTCAGCCAGCTCCATCCCCACACACTGGCTTTTCTCTGAGATGTGCACTTTCAGTTCTGCCTCCTGGCCTGCTGGGCAGGGTTTTGTGTATCTGTTTTTCCCTCTCTTCTCTCTATGGCTCTTGTTGGTCCTGCGAGGTCTGAGGTCAGCTGTCCCAAGTCTTTTCTCTGTGGCTTGTGATTTTAGGTGCTGCTCTCCGTCCAAGCTTTTACCTCAACCTTTATTTCTCGATGCCTTAAAGTTCCTTGCCTCACTTTTCTATTTAGACCTACAAATCTAGAAAAAAACATACTATAGGATTAATTTTCGTGTTTTGAGTGCAATTAAATTTCATGTAATTATGTCGTGTGTGCCTATGAGAATCATTTTCATGTGTTAAGTTTCCATCTTTTCATTTGTTGAGCTCTCATGTCATTGTGTCATGTGTGTCTATGATAATTGTCTTTATATTTTCTTTGTGACAAAACATTTTTTTAAGCTGTGGCCACTTCAGTTTTCTCTTTTTTTAATTTTATTTATTTATTATGTTTTATGTGTATGAGTGTACTGTCTGCATGTAGGTTGGTGCGCCCGTGTCATGCAATGCCGCAGAGGTCAGAAGAGGGCGTCGGATTCCCCTGGAACTGGAGTTAAAGACGGTTCTTAGCAGCCATGTGGGTACTGGGGATCGAACCTGGGTCCTCTGCAAGAGCAGTCAGTGCTCTTTAACCACTGAGCCATCTCTCCAGCCCCCAGTTTTCTCTTTTTAATTCTTTTTATTATGCACAAAATTGTTGTTTTTATTTTGGCATGTCCAATCAAAATACACATAAATTTATAAATATGGGTATTTTGATGGTCTTCAGAACCTTATAAACTTTAGTGGTCTAATTATTTTTAGATCTATTAAGCAGTGTTTCTAGGTGTATTAAATGTTACAAGAAACCTTTTTTTGTATTTTTAAATTTTATTGATTGAACTGATATATTGAAGTATTGAAATGATCTGTAAATGATTTTACAAAGTTGTAAGATGAAAAACTTTGTAATTCTCTGAATGGAGAACTACCCACAGCAGTAGGTTATTAAACAATCTATTTTTCCCCAAGCTGCTTGCCAACATTCTTGTAACAGACTTCCATCCCTGTAAAGGTTTCTTTCACAAGAAAACTTTTAAATACTAATTCTTTATACATAACAACAATCTAAGATGGTTATATTTAAAAAACTATTCATTAGATACCTTTTCTGGTTTGGTTTTATTTTCAAGGTATTTTAAATATTTGTTTTATTTGTCTGCTTTAAAAGTATTTTGATTTAAAAATAACAAAAACTATAATCTCAATAAAGCATGATTACAAAATCTTGTTTATTAAAGTCTACCTTATATATGATTAGATATTCATGCATGGTCAACACAGCTTGTGTTTCTGAAGATTAATTTACTTGGTATAAATTTGACTCATAAATAAATTCTGATACAAACTAAAACTGTTAACCCAAAAATATTTTCTTTCAGGTCAAAATGTTATCTCTTTAATTCTTGTTCTACAACATAGTTCCTCTTATTTCAAATAATAAATTAACTTTAAGTACATCTCTCTCTGATTCTGTCTCTCTGTGTCTGTCTCTCTCCATATATATATATATATATATATATATATATATATGTGTGTGTGTGTGTGTGTGTGTGTGTGTATAATTGCTTAGTAAATTCTTACAGCAAATGGTAAATTTATTTGTGTATGTTATCATATCCCATGGTATTAATAAAAATAAAAGGGTTGCTGGGCATGGTGGTGCACACCTTTAATCCCAGCACTTGGGAATCAGAGGCAGGCAGATCTCTGTGAGTTCAAGGACAGCCTGGTCTACAGAGTGAGTTTCAGGCCAGCTGGGGCTACAGGGAGACCTTGTCTCAAAAACACTAAAAAATTAAAATTTAAATAAAAAATTTTTAAAAAGGGTTAAAATGTTAATGAATGTGTATAAAATAAAAATATTTTAGTAAAAATAACTCCTGTATAAAAATTAAAATGGAGATGGAAAGCCCTCTCATGCTCATGCATTGGAAAAATTAATATGGTAAAAATGTCCATTCTACCCAAATTAATATACTGATTCAATGCAATTCCAATTAAAATCCCCAAGACATTCTTCACAGGCTTGGAAAAAATTTTTCTTAAATTCATATGAAACAACAAAAGACCCCAAATAGCCAAAGCAATCCTGAGTGAAAAGAGCAATGCAGGGAGGGATTTCTATACCAGACTTCAAACTATACTACAGGGCTATAGTCATAAAAACAGCCTGGTACTGGCACAAAAACAGACCCATAGACCAATGGAACAAAACTGAAGATCCAAACTTGAGCACATACAATTTCAACCATCTCATATTTGACAAGGGGGCCAAGAAGACACAATGATGGAGGAAAGACAGCATCTTCAGCAAGAGGTATAGGCAAAACTGGGTCACCATTTGTAAAAGAATAAAGTTAAATGCCTACCTCTTGCCCTGTACAAAAGTCAACTCCAGATAGGTCAAAGACCTCAAAGTGAAAACCAAAGCTCTGAAGGCAATAGAAGAAAAAGTTGGCAGCAGCCTACAAGACATAGGCATAGGAAAAGTTTTCCTAAATCAGACAGCAGCTGCACAAGAAATAAGATCAACAATTGACAAATGGGACCTCATTAAACTCAAAAGCTTCTGTACATCAAAAGAAACAATCAAGGAAGTGAAGAGAAAACCCACAGAGTAGGAGGAAATATTCACCACAGATACATCTGACAAAGTATTGATTTCCAGAATATATAAACTACTCAAAAAAACAAAGAAGAAAGAAAACGAATGATTCACCCAAAAGATGGAGCAAAGAGCTGAACAGAGATTTCACAAGTGAGGAATTAGAGATGGCTGAGAAACATCTTAAAAAGTGTTCAACATCACTAATAATTAAGGAAATGCAAATTAAAACCATTTTAAGATATCACTTCACTCTGATAAGGCTGGCTAGGATCAAGAAAACAAATGATACCAAGTGCTGGAGAGGTTGTGGAGAAAGGGGAACACTCATCCACTGCTGGTGGGAATATAAACTCATATAGCCACTATGGAAAGCAGTGTGGAGAACCCTTGGAAGACTCAAAAGGAGCTTGCCATCTGACCCAATCATACCACTCCTGGATATATACCCACAAAACTCATATTGCTGCAGAGATACATGCACCGCCATGTTTATTGCAGCTCTCTTCACAATAGTGAAGAGTTGGAACCAATCCAAGTGCCCCTCAACTTACGAGTGGATAGAGAAAATGTGGTACATCTACACAATGGAGTTCTATGCAGAGGTAAAGAAAAATGACATCATGAACTTTGCAGGTAAATGGATGGAGCTAGAAGATATTAAGTGAAGTAACACAGTCCCAGAAAAACAAATGATGAATGGTATCCCTCATCTGAGGATGCTAGCTCCAATTGCCTACTTTTAAGGCAAACTGAGCAACGTTAATGTTATATTCCTTGTGATCTGAAAACAACTGTGCTCTTATATTGTGAATACCTTCACAGGTTCTAGAACTAAGCTACCATTTCTTTTCAGAGCTAGGAAGTTTTGGTATATGGATGAAGGATATGTATGTATATTTTAGAGTAATATAAGATCAAAGAAATGCAGAAAAAACTAGTTTGTCATGACATTATGTCTAACCATGGTATTTACTTTATGGGAGTGCTTCTTAGTATTTCTTATACAAGGCTGCTTGAGCTTTTGTCCAAGCATTTTCTAAAATATTATAAAGTAGTTAAAAGTATCAGGCTGGTGTGACTTAGCCTTTCTGGATGCTTAATGACCATACTTAATGCCCATACCAATTTGGCCAAGGGTCTTAAGGGATAAGTTTGTTCCTTGCCCTCAGAGGTCAACCAAGTCCCAGGGGATTATACATGGGGGCATCTCTTGAAATGTCCTGCAAATGTGAGTCACCAGTCTTCCTGTGCAGGGAGGTCTTGGAGATCCACTAATGGGACTCCAGCCAGTGTCCAGTCTATAAAGAAGAAAGTCTGCTCATGCTTCAAAAAGGGAAGCCTGGCCAGACGTGGTGGCACACACCTTTAATGCTAGCACTTGGGAGGCAGAGGCAAGTGGATCTTTGTGAGTTCAAGGACAGCCTGGTCTATGAAGCAAGTTCCAGAACAGCCAGAGCTACAGGGAGAACCTGTCTCAAAAAAAAANTGTGTGGTTGCTTTTTTTTTTTCGCGTGCTGTGCGGTGCCGTTGCGCGTTGTTCCTTCCGGTTTTGTGGTTGTTTGTGGGCCCCTGTGTTGTTGGCCGTCCGTGGGCTTGTGGTGGCGCGGGTTTGTTCTCTCGCGGGGGTCTGGCCGGCTTGCGGCTGCTCCCTGCTCCCGTTTTGGCTTTTTTCTCTTTCTCCGCTCGTCTTGCTGCCTTGGTTCGTTTTTTTTGGTCTGTTGTGGCTTCGCGCCGGCTCTGTTTTCGTCTGTGTCTTTTGTGCTTTTTTGGTGTGGTGTTTTGTGGTGCTTTGTCCTTTCTTCTGGGTGCGTTTGCCTCGCTCTTGGCGTTGCGCTGCCCTTGGGCTCTTTCCCGCGGCTTGCGCCCTGCTGGTGGGTTTGCGGCTTTTTTGTGCGTCTGTGCGTGTTTGCGCGCGGCCGCCCCCGTCCTTCGTCGCTTCGTTGCGGGCGTCGCGTTGCTTGGCGGGGTCTGGCTTTGTGCGCGGCCCTGGCCCCCCGCGTTTGTGTCGGCTCTCTGCGGGTGGGTGTTTTTCCTGTGCTGCCTTTTGTCGGTGTCTCCGGCGTCTGTCCGCGTCTCGCTGGTTCTGGTCGTCTCTTTGCGCCGGGGGCGCTGGGTGGGGTGCCTTTCTTCTTCTGCCGGGCCTCTCGGGTGTGGGCCCCCTGGCTCTGCCCCCGCTCCGCGCGGCTTTGCCGTTTTTGCTGTCTCGGGTCCGTTGGGCTGTGTCCGTGCTGGTTTGCGGCCGCCCTGTCTGGCGTTCGTCGTGCTCGCGGTTTGGTTGTTGGTCGTTCGGGGTGGGTCGCGGGCGTCTGTCTTTTTTTGCGGGTGGGTTCCGGGGTGGGTGTTGTTCCTGTGCTGTTCCGGTGTCGTGCTGGGGGTTGTGCCGGCCGTTTGTGTCCTTCTCCCCCTCCCGTTTCGTTGGTGGCCGCGGTCGCGTTCCGCGCTGCTTTTTGGGGGCGTTGTGCTTTGGTGTCTGTGCTGTTGTCTTGGTTGCTGTGTTGTTCGGTGCTCCTGGCTTCTCCGCTTCTCCCCTCCCCTCCCCTTTCCCCCCCTTTCCCCTTTTTTTCCCCCTTGCCTGGCGTTTCTCCCCCTTCGGTGGGTGGGGCGGGTCGGTTGCGGGCTTCCGCGGCGGGTTTCCGCTGGGGGCCGTGCCTCTTCGGGGGTCGTTGGCTCGGCTTTTGCCCGCTGGCCTGGGTGCCCTGTGGCCGTCCTTTCCCTGCCCTCCCCCCCCCTTCCGTGTTTCCCTCTTTCCGCGCGTTTCTTTCTTTTTTGTCCTCGGTTCGGTGGGGCTTCGCGGGGCGTCTGGTGTGTTCGTTTTGGTTTTGTTTTTTTGCCGGCTGGCTGCCCGGGCGCCTTTCCTTGGTTTCCCTGTGCTTCTTGTGTTGTGGGTCTGGTCCCGTTGGTTGTCCTTCTGTGTGGCTTGGGTGGTGGTGTGTTGGGGGTGTGTCCCCGTGTGTCGGCGGGCCGCGGGCCGCTTTGTTCGTTCTGGGCGGCTGGCCGTTGTGCTTCTGCCCCCCCCCCCCCGGCCGGGTGTGCCGTTTGCGTTATGTCTTCCCTGGTGCTTCGGTCGCCTGCTTGGGGTTTCCCTTGCCTGGGTGCCTGCTTGTTTGGCTGCGTGGCCGGCGGTCCGGTTGGTTCTGTGCGGGCTTTCTGTTCGTCCGGGTTGGTGCGCTGCTTCTGTCGTTTGTTGGCTTTTTGGTCTTGGTTTCTTTTTTTCTGTTGGTGGTTGGTTCCGCGCTTTCGCTCTCTTGTTCGCGCCTGTGCCGTCCTGGGCTGCCGCGGTGCTTGGCCCGTGTTGGGCTGGGGGGGCGGGGGTTCCGTTTGGTGCTGGTTCCTTCTTGGTTGGGTGGCTTTTTTTTTGGGTTGTTTTGTTGCTGGTTTTTTGTTCTCGGTTTTTTTGGTTCGCGCGGGCGGGGCTTGGTGCTGTTCTCTCCCCTTTTTGGTCCGGCTGTGGTGGTGGGCGTGCGCGTCTTCGCGCGTGCCCTGGCCGCGTGGCCTTGGGCGGGCCCCTGGGGCGGTGGGCCGGGGTGTCTGTTGTTTTTCGGCGCCTGGGGCCTTCGGGTGGCGGCGGTTTCGGGGTGGTGGCCTTGGGGTGTCCCCCGCTTTCGCGGTTCGCTTTCGGGTGGGGGGGGGTTGTCTTGTGTTGTTGTCGGTTTCGTGTTGCGTGGCCCTTGTTTCGGCCGGCTGTGCCTTTTCTTGCGTTGGCTTGCCTCTGTGGGGTTTCGCTGTTGGTGTGTTGTGCGCCTGCCTGCCGCGGTGTGCTTTTGGTTTGTTGGTTCGTTTCTCCTTGTGGGTTGTTCTCCGTGCTGTGGTGGCGTTCTTTTGCTCTCCTTTGTTTGGTCCTGGCGTGGGTTGCCGCCTGTTCCTCTTTGTGTCGTGCTGTGGTCGGGCGTTGGCTCGGGCCCCGGGGCCGCGGCGGGGGTTTGTCTGGTGGTTTGTTCTCGTGCTTGGTCGGGCCGGGCCTGCCCGTTGCTGTTCCTTGTTGTTGCGGGCCGCGTCTGTCTTCGCGGTTTGTGGGTTGGGTGGCTGGTTGCGGTTGCGCTTGCCTGTCGGTGGTGGGGCGCGGCGCGCGCGGGCTGGGGGTGGTTGGTTGCCTCGGGTGGTGTGTGTTCTTGGGTCCCGCTTCTTGGCGTGTGTTTTCCGGGTTTTCTTCGTTTGTGCCGCCCTTTGTTTGTTTGCTCTTCTCTTGTCGTCTTTCTCCGCCGGTTTTCTCGCCTTGCTGTTGCGGCCTTTGGTCGGTTGTGTGGTTTCGCGCCTGCGCGTTTGCGCGTTGCGTTCTGGCGGTCGGCGTGGGCGGGGTGCGGGGGGGCTCTGGCGCGTGGGGGTGTTTGGGTTTTTTGGGCGGGGGCGCGTTGGGTTGGTTGTTCGTCTTTGGCTTCCGCCCCGGTTTTGTTTTGCGGTGTGCCCTGCTCTGTTCGGGGGGTGGGTGCTTGCTGTGGCTTGCCTGGTCGCCCGCTGGTGGTTGGGCGGGCTTTCGGCCGGCTCTGGTGGGTTTCGTGGGCGTTCGTCGGTCTTTGCGTTGCGCGTTTGTTTTGTCGTGTTTGTGTGGTGGTCTTTCTGTTTCGGTGCCTGTGGGCGTGTGCGTCCTGTTGCCGGCGTCTTTTTTCGTGGGGGGTGTGGCCTGTTTTCGCCTTCCGTTTTTTTGGTCTCTTGTGTTTTTTCGCGGCGTCTGGGTTTGTGTGGCGGGTCCGCTTGTCGGCGGCGTCGCCGGTTTCGCTCGGTCTCCGGTTGTTTCCGCCGCCTCCTTCGGCCCTCCCTTGTTCGGCCGCGCTCCGCCTCGTTTCTTCGTCTTTCTGGCCTTTTTCTCCCGTCTTCTTTGGCTTGCTGGTCCCCCCTCTTTTGGCTTGCTCGCCTTTTTTTGTGTTTGGTTTTTTTTTTGCGTGGGGGGGGCTTCTGTCTCGTGCTGGGCCTCTTCTGTCGCGCTTGTCTGTTTGGTTGGTGTGTGTGGCTTCCCTGTGGGCTGGGTGTGCTTTTTTGCCAGTTGGCTTTTCCCCCCTCTTCCCTCCCTTGCTGTGTTTTGTCCGGTCTGTTTGCCTTTGTTTTTTTTTTGTTTTTCCCCTTTTTTTTTTTTTTTTTTTTTTTTTTTTTTTTTTTTTTTTTTTTTTGTGTGTTTTTTGTGTGTGTTGTTGTTTTTGTTTTTTTTTTTTTTTTTTTTTTTTTTTTTTTTTTTCAGATTTGGTTTGCTTTTTTTCCTTCGGTGCCGCTGTCTGTTTGCTTTTTGGGCCGCCTGTTTGTGCTTCTGGGGTTTTTCTGGTCCTTGCGGTGTCGGTGTGTTGTTTTGTCTGGTTCTGTCGGGGTCGTCCTGGTTTCTTTGCGCCGTGGCCGTGTGTCCTCGCCGTTGGTGTTGGTCTTGGCTGCGGTTTGGGCTTTTGGCGCGGGCCTGCTCGTCTCTTGCGGTGCCCGTGTGTTTCTGTTTGCTGGGCCCCCCCCTTGCCCGTGCGGTTGGTCGGGTGCCCCTGTTTTTTGTTTTTTTTTTTTTTTTTTTTTTTTTTTTTTTTTTTTTTTTTTTTTTTTTTTTTTTTTTTTTTTTTTTTTTTTTTTTTTTTTTTTTTTTTTTTTTTTTTTTTTTTTTTTTTTTTTTGGTTTTTTGTGGGGGGGGGGGGTTTTTTTTGGTTTTTTTTTTTTTTTTTTTTTTTCGTTTTGCTTTGGCTTCTCCTTTTTCTTTCGGTTTTTCCTGTTGCTTTTGTCCTGTTGTTTTTTGTTTTTTTTTTTTTTTTCGTTGTGCTCTTGGTCCCGTTTGCCCTGGTGTTGTGCCCTCCGCCTCGGTGGGGTGCGGTGTGTCCGTTTCCTGCGGTGCTCCTTGTGTCGTCTTCCCTGCGTCCTTTCGTGGGTTGTTTCGGTTGCCCGGGCGGCGGTGGCTGCGCGGTCCCCCGTCTTTTGGTTGTTGCTTGGCTTGGTTCCTTTGGGTTTTTTGGGTGCGTTTGTGCTTTGCTTCTCTGCCGCCCCGTTCGTCTGGTCTTTCCGGTCTCGTCTGGCGGCTTCGTCGCCTGTGGTTCTTGTTCCTCTGCCTTCTTTTTTCCTTGGCCGTGTTTTTGGTTCCCTTCGTCGGGCTGTCCGTTGTGGCTCGCTGGGTCTTTCGGTGCGGCTGTCGCTTGGCTCCCGGCCTGGGTGTCGTTTGGCGGTGGGGTTTCGTGGTGTGGGTTGGTTTGTTGTCGGGGCTCTTGTTTCTTGGTTGTTGGTTTGGTCCCTTGGTTGCGTTGTCCTTGTGTTTGGTCTCTTTGTTCGTGGTTTGGCGGGGTTTTTGTTTTTTGCCTCGCGGCGGTTCTTTGTGGGGTTGGCTTGGCCTCTGGTCGCCCTCTGTGCTGTCGCGTGTCTCCTTCTTTTGTGGTGGTGTGGCTTTTCTTTTTTGGTTTGCTGCGCTTCCTTCCGTTGTTCGTGTCCTTCCCGCCCGTTTTTGTTTCTCCGCGTTCCCTCGTTGTTTTCGTTGGGGGTTCTGTTCTCTTTTTTGTTTTGGGGGCGGGGCCGTTTCTCTGCTGTTTTTTGGTTTCCTCGTTCTTGCGGCCCGTGGTTTTGCCGGTTTTTTTTTGTTTTTTTTTTTTTTTTTTTTTTTTTTTTTTTGGCCGGTTTTGTCGTTGGTGGTGGCTGTCTGCCGTTGTTTGCCTCCGTCTGTGTCCGTGTGTTCCTGTGGTGCGTGCGGTTTTTTTGCCGTGGGTTTTTTTTCTGTGGCCTGGTGGGTTTCTGGTTCCGCTTTCCGGCCGGGGCTCTTGCGGCCTTCCGGTGGGTCTCTTGGGCTTGGTTGCTTGCGTGGGCCCCTTTTCGCTGCCTGGTTGGGTTGTCTTGTCGCTCGCCGGTCCGTCGTGTCTTTTCCTTTTTTCTTTTGCCCTGTGGCGTGCGTTGTCTCGGCTCTCGCGTTCGTCCTCCTGGTTGCCTCGGCCTAGATTTTTGTTTTGCTTTCTCTTCTTCTTCCTTTTTTCTCCTTCGTTGCGCTTGTGTTCGTTCGCTGTTCCGGTCTTCCTTGCGTGTTTGTCCGGCCTTCTCGTTGTGTTTGTTCCTTGGTGGCGTGTTCGTGCGGGTCTTTTCTTTGTTTTTGTGCTGTGTTTTCTTCCTTTTGTCTTTCTGGTTTGCTGTTTTTTTTTTCTCGCCTCTTGTGTCGCTGTCCTTTTTCTGTCGTTGCGGGGCTTGGGCTTGGTTCCTTTTCTTTCCGGTGTCTGGGTTCTGTTTTGCGCTGGTTTTGTGGGTTCTCCTGGTGGTCTGCTTGGGTCGCTGGCGTTTTTTGCGTTTGGGTTGTTTTTTGGTTTGGTTCTCTTCGGTGGGCGGGTTTTTGTTGTTGGTTCTTTTTTTTTTCGCGTTTGGTGCCTGTTCGTTGGTTTTCTTTGCTTCTCTTGTGTGTTGCCTTTTCGGGGGGGGGGGGGGGGGGGTGTTTCTTTTTTTTCTTGGCCTTTGTGTTTTGTTTTTTAAAAAAAAAAATTGTTTTTTTTTTGTTTTTTTGGTCGTTTTCTTTGGCTCTTTTGTGTGTCTTGTGGTGCTTTTCTTGTGGGTTTTTTCTTTGGTTTTTTTCTGTGCGTTTGCGTTTCTTTGATCTAGTTGTGCTTTTCTTTTTGTGCCGTGTGTTGCTTCGGTTTTTTTTGCTCTGTTTTGTGGTGTGCTTTTTTTTTGTTTGGTTTTTTTTGTGTTTGTTTTTTTTTTTTTTTTTTTTTTTTTTTTTTTTTTTTTTTTTTTTTTTTTTTTTTTTTTTTTTTTTCTTGTGTTTTTTGTTTTTTTGGTTGTTTTTTTTTTTTTTTTTTTTTTTTTTTTTTTTTTTTTTTTTTTTTTTTTTTTTTTTTTTTTTTTTTTTTTTTTTTTTTTTTTTTTTTTTTTTTTTTTTTTTTTTTTTTTTTTTTTTTTTTTTTTTGTTTGGGTTTTTTTTTTCTGCTTTCCGCCCCTTTTTTCCGTGTGCCGTGTTTGTGCTTTTCTTGGTTGCTGCTCGTTCTTCTTGGGTCGCCTGGCCTTTTTTCTCTTTTTGTGGGGTGGGTGTTTTTTTTCTTTTTCGGCGTCTTTCTCCCCTTTTTTTTTTTTTTCTTTTTTTCTTTTTTCTTTCCTTTCCTTTTTCGTGTTTTGCGGCGTTTTGGTCTGGGGTGTCTTGTCGCTGTTTGCCCGGCTGGTGTGGTGGGCTTCGGTGTGCCTGCGTTCTTTTTTTCTTTGGTTGCTCTCCCTCCCTTCTTTGTTGTGCTTCCGTTCTCCCCCCCTTCTTTCTTTTTTCTTTCTTTTGGGCGGCGCGGGCCGCTGCGGCGTGTCTTGTTCTTTCTTTTTGCCCTGTTCTGTTGTCGCCCGCTCCGGCTCCCTTTGGCTGCGCCTTTTTTGGGTTCCCCGTTTTGTTTGCTGTTTTCGCGTCTTCCGTCCCTTCTTCCCCCGTGTGTTGCTGCTGCCTCTTTTTTCTCTCCTGTCTTTCCTCCCCGCTTTTTTTTTGCTCTTTGTTTTGTTTTTTTCTCCCCTCTTTCCCGGGCCTCCCCTCTTCCCCTTGCCCTCCCCCGCCCGGTTCTGCTTTTTTTTCCTTCCCCCTTTCTTGTGTTCTGTTCCCGTTGTTTTCCGTTTTTTTGTGCCTTTCGGGTGGCCGTTGTTCGCCTGTTGGCCGCGTTGGGGGCCCTGCTTGTTTCTCCTCTGTGTGGGTTCGTTTTGTCCTTCCGTTTTTTCCTTGGTTCCTTTCCGCTCTTTCTTTCCTCTCTCGTTCTCTCCCCTTTCCCTCCACCGGTTTTTGTCTTTTTGCTGTTTCTCTTCTTTCGCCTCGTTTCGTTTGCGTCCTTCTCCTTTCGTGTTTTTGCTTGGCGCCTCCCCCCCTTGTGTTCGCCCGCGCCCTGGGGTGGGGTGGTGTTGTCGCGCTGGTTTGCGCGGCGGTTGCGTCCCTGTTGTCCGCCTTTTTGTTGGGGTGCGTTTTGTGGTTTTTGCCGGGCTCTGCGCCGCTTCCCTCTCTCCTCCTCCCTTCCCTCCCCTGCCGTGGCGTTCCCCCTGTTGTCCCGCCCCTCTCCCGCCTTCTTCGCCTGGCTGCCGGTTCGCGTGGCCCCTTCTGCCCCTCTTTCGGCCCCGGCCCTCCTGCCTCCTTTCCCCCGGCCCTTCTTGTCTGTTTTTCGTTTGTGGTTTTGTGGGGGTTTCGGTTGGCTGGTTGCGGTCCGTTGGCGGTGCGCTCCTCCTCGGCCGTTGGGGTTGTCGCTGGCCCGCGCTCGCGCGCCGCGCGGCCCCGCTCCTGCGCGGGGGGGCCTGCCCGGCCTTCGCGCCCCGGTGTGTGGGGTGGGTGGTGCGGCTTGTGGGCGGGCGTGCCGGTTTGGCGGCGGTGTGGTCTTGGCTTGCTTTGGGGCTCGGGGCGTTTGTGGCCCTGTTTGTTTTTGCTGCGGGCCCCGCCCCTTGCGCGGTTGTGCTGCGCTCCTTGCGCCTGTTTGCCGCTGGGGCTGGCGGGGGCGTGGGGCTCGCGGGCGCGGCGGTGGGGCCGGCCCCGTTGCCCGCTGCCCCCCGTTGCCCCTCCCTTTCGCGCGTTCCCTGTTCCCTGTCCTGTGCGCTGGCTTTTTGTGCCCGCCTTGCGTTGTTCCGGTCCTGCGCTGTGGTTTTTGTTTTTTTCGGTCCTCGCTTGGTCGCCCCCTCTGCTCGGTCGCTGCGTCCTGTGCGCGGGCTTCTGTCTGTGCTTTTCTGTGTCTGTCGTTGGGTGTGGTTTTGCTTGTGTCTGGTTGTTCTCTTTGGCTGCCTGGGGTCCCTTTCCTTTTCGTCGTGGCCTGTTTTTTTGTTTGGTGCCCTTGCCTCCTGGGTGGCGGCGGTTCTTTGTTCCTTCGGTCGTTTTGGGGGCGTGGCTTCGGGGCTGGGCGGGTCCGCTGTGGCGGTGTGTTCTGGTTTCGGTGTCGTGTTTTTTTTTTTTTTTTTTGGTTTTTTCGGTTTGTGCGTGGTGGCCTTTGTGCGGTGGTGCCCTTCCCGTTTGTGTTTGCGCTTCTGTGCGCTGGTTCCCCCTTTTTTTCCTTTTTTTGTGCTTGCTGTCTGTTGTGTCGGTTTGTCGTGTTTGGTGTGCTCGGTCCCGCGGGTTGGCTTTTGGCTGCGTTCCGGGTTCGTGGTGTGGGTTGTGGGGTTGCCGGTTCTGCCGCGTGCTTTTTCTCCCTCTGCCTGCTCGCGGGGGGCTGCTTTGTTTGGTTTTCTCCTCGCCCCGCCGCCTGGCCCGGGCGTCCTGGCGGCCCTTCTTGGGCTTTCCCCTGTGTCCCGTTGCCTCCCGTCTCCCCCCCCCCTTGTGTTCTTTCTCTTGTGCGTCCCGCGGGGCGCTCTGGGTTGTTGCTTTGCGGTCTCGTCTGCTGGTGCCCGGGTCTGCTCCTTCTTGGCGGTCTTTTGTTTTCTCTGTTGTTGTTGTTGCGGGCCCGGCATGTTTGGACACACACACACACACATCCTTCTGTTGCTGTGGGTGGTTCTCGCTCGTTGCTCCCGGGCGCCCTTGCTCCTAGTCCTTGTGTTGTCCCCACCACCCTCTCAGGCACGTCGGCAGCACCACATGGACTAAAGAGAGGCGCGTGTATGTAGATGATGAGATGTGTCAATTGAGAGTAGGTGGGGTAGAAGAGGCGGGCAGCGACACCACCACACACAGACACACCAGTTCCGCGCACCCCTCCCCGTCCGGCCACGGAGAGTTCCGACCTCCCCGGTGTCTCCGCTTGCCGCGCACACACCCTGCACCCCTGTCGGTTCTTGTGGTTGAGGGAGATGAGAGAAAAACCACCCTATCGTCGCCATTATAACAACGGGCTTTATAAGAATAACGCGGTCGTTTGTCTCCACAACCGAACTCCACTTACGTTGAGGCATGGGGGGGGTGAGAAGTTAGTGATTCTATGTTTGTGAGCTAATTGAAGACTTTTCTTTTACGAGAGTTGTCGCGCTGTTGTTGGTTTGTGTATTTGGACTTTTTTCCCCCACATTTTTCGTCTTTTTTTTTTGTTGTGCTGCTTTAACACGCCTGTTCCCGCTACATTTAACATATTTCTGCACTTTCTGCTAGTGTTCGTTCTTGTTCTTTTTCTGTATTTTGATCACCCGACTATTTAGTAAAAACAATTAAAATAAAGAGCTCCAAATTCAAAAAAAAGAAAAAAACAGAAAAATCTATAAAAAATCACATGAATATCCCACGCGCGCCTGCTCCCTTCTGTCTTATCGCTACTTATTGTGTGGTTTTAGATGTTTGTTTGTTATTCTATTGTTAACGTTTCCAACCAAGCGTCTTCATGCAATCCATCTTTTCTTGGGGGGATCTATCGATTTTTAGGCCTGGCGTGTGCTTAAAAAAAAAATCACTAGACACTGGCTGCGTTTGGTGCTTAGATCTTCTTTCTACACATGTTGGACTTCCCCACATCCCCTTACAAAGCAACCCCTTACCCCTCAAATTCGACATTCACCAATAACGCACGTTTTCTTTATCCAACCTCTCCTCGATTCCATCCCAGACCACATTCACCCATCCACACCCATTCGCCAACACGCCGGTGTGCATGCGCCCTCACAACCTACCCTTTCCCACTCCCACAACAAAGCCCCCACTTCGAGAACGAGCGCCACACGAGCACCCCCCCGGGATTTACCACCCTCTGCCCGAAAACACACACAACCACGACGCCACCAGCATCGGTCCTAACACAAACACCCACACCAACTACACCACTACACGCCCGCTCCTTACAATTTCTTTCGGCCAACGTGTCACACCACCGGCCGACCCTGTGTGCACCCAAAAGACAGCACCGACCCCGTGTCGTCGCACCCTCCCCAACCCCCACTAAACACATACCCACCACACAACCCACCACCAACATACCAACCCACCCCCACCCCACCAAAAAAAAAAAAAAAAAAAAAAAAAAAAAAAAAAAAATGAAGAAAAAAAAAAACTAAAAATAGACAACAAAAAACAAACAAAAGGGTATGCTAAACTAAAAGAGAAAGGAGAAAAAGAAAAAAAATAAAAAAAAAAAAAAAAAAAAAAAAAAAAAAAAAAAAAAAAAAAAAAAAAAAAAAGAAAAGAAACAAAGAAACAAAATAAGAGACGAACAAAAACACCAGAAACCATCACCCAAATACCAAAACAAGGCAAAAACAAAAAAAGATTAATATTCAGGATACATATTAATACAAATTAGAACAACTCCTTAGTTTCGTAGTTACCACAACAAAAAATCAGAGCGACACACCCAAAAAAAAAAAAAAAAAACACAAAAACACCAAACAACAAAACAAAAACACAATCAAACAATCACCAAACACAAAACAAACAACCAAACAAACGTTCAGCTTATACAGGAGAATCAAAAATACATAATACAAATTGTGTAGATTGTAGGTGATGAGGGAAGAGTTTAGAGTTGAGTTAATCGTAAAAGATAAAAAAATACGTTACAAACGAAAAACAAAAATAAGACACAGGTTGGAGAATTCTGACAGGAACACAATAACATCTCAAACAAGTGGAAAGATAGTAGGTAATAGAGAAGAAACAGAAAGAAAGAGAGAAGTGGAAATCACAAGGAAGGAACACGAAACAGAGACAAAACAAAACCAAAAGAAAAAAGCAAAAAAACACAGTGCAAGACCGACTCTAACACGATAGCATACTACGAAAGCAATAACAAAAAAATGGTTCACCTCCCGCATCACACGCTTGGTTGGTCGCGTGTTTTGTACGCCGTGGGCGCACATCGCCACGCCACAAAGCAACCAGCAACCAACAAGAAAACCCACCCCCATAAGCACACACCACAACCACCCACCACAACCCCCCACACAAACCAACCCCCCCCCCACAACAAGAGAAAAACAACACACCAACCCACAAACAACATACACGACACACCAAAAAAACACGACAACCAGAAACACAAAACAAGCTAAACATGAACCCCACACACACACAACAAACCACACACCCACACCTACTAGCGAACCACACACAAACACACCACCCCCCACAAAAGAGCACAACACAACAAACAACAACTACCCGAAGACACACCTCAGCACCACGAAAAAAACTGACACCCCACCATTTACCCCACAGACGCACAACCCCCCACCCCCAACCCCACCCCCTGATAAAACCACAGCCACCTAGAACCACAACCAACACAACAACCCACAAGGGCCAAACACCCAAACACCCGGCCCCACTCGAACCCAGGCAACTTAAACAACTCATATGTCTCCAACATCCTCTTGCAGCTTTCTCTTTTCTGTTTTGGTTCTATCTCAGATTCTTGAATGTGATCATGGAAAAAGAGCAATGAGATCCAGCAGGGTCTATTACCCTTGTAACAAGGCTCGATTTATTTCTGTGTCGGACTAATGAGGTAATGCCCAGGTCTGTCACAGTGGGAGTTTACAATTTTAACATTGTTTTAATCTCTTTCTAAATGGGATTATTTTGAGTTTCAACTTTTTGTCAGTCTTTCACCTTTTTCCTTCTGCTCCATGCTCTTCCTCTTTTCCGAGGCTTCTTCAGTCCTGGGCCAGCTCCCCCCTCCCTCTGTAGCCCTCCTTCTGTTCAAAACTTTATCAAGTTATTCTCAGTCAGCGGAAGCCTCTGCCTGATTTTGCTTTTGCTCTCTCAGTCAGGAAAACACTGACAGGTTTTTCCAACAAAACTTCTCCTCTATGTTCCTCTGAGCAAATTCCAGTCAATGCCAGCACCTTCTCTCCGGAAACTGCTTCCATCTGCCCCTCCTTTCAGCAAATTCCTAGGTCAGCCAGCTCCATCCCCACACACTGGCTTTTCTCTGAGATGTGCGCTTTCAGTTCTGCCTCCTGGCCTGCTGGGCAGGGTTTTGGTAATCTTTTTCCCTTTCTTCTCTCTATGGCCTTGTTGGTCCTGCGATGTCTGAGGGTTCAGCTTGTCTCCAAAGTCTTTCTCTGCTGCTTGTGATTTTAGGTGCTGCTCTCCGTCCAAGCTTTTACCTCAACCTTTATTTCTCGATGCCTTAAAGTTCCTTGCCTCACTTTTCTATTTAGACCTACAAATCTAGAAAAAAACATACTATAGGATTAATTTTCGTGTTTTGAGTGCAATTAAATTTCATGTAATTATGTCGTGTGTGCCTATGAGAATCATTTTCATGTGTTAAGTTTCCATCTTTTCATTTGTTGAGCTCTCATGTCATTGTGTCATGTGTGTATATGATAATTGTCTTTATATTTTCTTTGTGACAAAACATTTTTTTAAGCTGTGGCCACTTCAGTTTTCTCTTTTTTTAATTTTATTTCTTTATTATGTTTTATGTGTATGAGTGTTACTGTCTGCATGTAGGTTGGTGCGCCCGTGTCATGCCATGCCGCAGAGGTCAAGAAGAGGGTGTCGGTTCCCCGGGAACTGTATGTTAAAGACGGTTCTTAGCGCCATGTGGTTACTGGGGATCAACCTGGGTCCTCTGCAAGCGCAGGTCGTGCTCTTTAAACCACTGAGCCATCTTCTCCAGCCCCCAGTTTTCTTCTTTTTAATTCTTTTTCTTATGCACAACAATTGTTTGTTTTATTTTGGCATGTCCAATCAAAATACACATAAATTTATATAATATGGGTATTTTGATGGTCTTCAGAACCTTATAAACTTTAGTGGTCTAATTATTTTTAGATCTATTAAGCAGTGTTTCTAGGTGTATTAAATGTTTACAAAGAACTTTTTTTGTTATTTTTAAATTTTATTGATTGAACTGATATATTGAAGTATTGAAATGATCTGTAAATGATTTTACAAAGTTGTAAGATGAAAAACTTTGTAATTCTCTGAATGGAGAACTACCCACAGCAGTAGGTTATTAAACAATCTATTTTTCCCCAAGCTGCTTGCCAACATTCTTGTAACAGACTTCCATCCCTGTAAAGGTTTCTTTCACAAGAAAACTTTTAAATACTAATTACTTTCTACTAACAAAATCTAAGATGGTATATTTAAAAAAACTATTCATAGATTCCCTTTCTGGTTTGGTTTATTTCAAGGTATTTTAAATATTTGTTTTATTTGTCTGCTTTAAAAGTATTTTGATTTAAAAATAACAAAACTAAATTCTCAATAAAGCATGATTACAAAATCTTGTTTATTAAAGTCTACCTTATATATGATTAGATATTCATGCATGGTCAACACAGCTTGTGTTTCTGAAGATTAATTTACTTGGTAGAAATTTGAATCATAAGTAAATTCTGATACAAACTAAAACTGTTAACCCAAAAATATTTTCTTTCAGGTCAAAATGTTATCTCTTTAATTCTTGTTCTACAACATAGTTCCTCTTATTTCAAATAATAAAATTAACTCTAAAGTACATCTCTTCTCTGTTCTGTCTCTCTGTGTCTGTCTCTCTCCATATATATATTATATATATATATTATATATTATCTCTGTGTGTGTGTGTGTGTGTGTGTGTGTTGTATACTTGCTTAGTAAATTCTTACAACAAATGGTAAATTTATTTGTGTATGTTATCATATCCCATGGTATTAATAAAAATAAAAGTGGTTGCTGGGCTTGGTGGTGCAACACCTTTAATCCCAGCACTTGGGAATAGATGCAGGAGAATCAGAAGTCCAAGGAGTTCAAGGACAGCCTGGTTACAGAGTGAGTTTCAGGCAGCTGGGGCTACAGGGAGACCTTTGTCTCAAAAACACTAAAAAATTAAAATTTAATAAAAAATTTTAAAAATGGTTTAAAAATGTTAATGAATGTGTATAAATTAAAAAATATTTAGTCAACAAATATATCCTGTATAAAAATTAAAATGGAGATGGAAAGCCCTCTCATGCTCATGCATGGAAAACTTAATATGGTAAAAAAATGTCCATTCTACCCCAAATTAATATACTGATTCAGTGCATTCCAATTAAAATCCCCAAGACATTCTTCACAGGCTGGAAAAAATTTTTCTTAAATTATATGAAACAACAAAAGACCCCAAATAGCCAAAGCCAATCCTGAGTGAAAAGAGCAATGCAGGAGGAATTTCTATACCAGACTTCAAACTATACTACAGGGCTATTGTCATAAAAACAGCCTGGTACCTGGCACAAAAACAGACCTATTGTTCCATTTGACCAATGGAACAAACTGAAGATCATCTTTTTAAAATTGAGCAATACAATTTCAACCCATCTCCTCATGTTTGGACAAGGGGGCCAAGAAGCACACCAATGATGGAGAAAGGACAGCATCTTCAGCAAGAGGTATAGGCAAAACTGGATCACTATTTGTAAAAGAATAAAGTTAAATGATACCTCTTGCCCTGTACAAAAGTCAACTCCAGGATGGTCAAAAGCCCTCAAATGTGAAACCCAAGACTATGAAGGCAATAGAAGAAAAATTGGCAGCAACCTAAATACATAGGCATAGGAAAAGTTTTCCTAAATCAGACAGCAGCTGCACAAGAAATAAGATTCAACAATTGACAAATTGGACTCATTAAACTCACAAGCTTCTGTACATCAAAAGAAACAATCAAGGACATGAAGAGATAAACCCCACAGAGTAGGAGGAAACTATTCACCAACAGATACATCTGACAAAGTCTTTTTGATTTCCAGGAATATATAAAACTACTCAAAAAAACAAAAGAAGAAGAAACACCGAAGATTCACCCAAAAAGATGGAGCAAGAGCTGAAACAGAGATTTCACAAGTGCAAGTGAGGAATTAGAGATGGTTGAGAAACTATTACAAAAGTGTTCAACATCACTAATATTAAGGGGACAAATGCAAATTCAAACCCCTTTAAAGATATCACTTCATTGATAAGACTGGCTAGTAGGATCAAGAAAACAACTTATACCAAGTGCTGGAGAGGTTGTGGAGAAAGGGGAAACACTCATCCACTGCTGGTGGGGAAATAAAACTCCTATAGCCACTATGGAAAGCAGTGTGGAGAACCCTTGGAAGTCTCAAGGCGTTGCCATCTGCACCCAATCATACCAATCCTGGGTATTACCCACAAAACTCATATTGCTTGCAGAGATACATGCACGCCATGTTTATTGCAGCTCTCTTCACAATAGTGAAGAGTTGGAACCAATCCAAGTGCCCTCCATCCGAGTGGATAGAGAAAAATGTGGTACATCTATACACAATGGAGTTATATGCAGAGGTAAAGAAAAATGACATCATGAACTTTGCAGGTAAATGGATGGAGCTAGAAAGATATTAAGTGAAGTAACACAGTCCCAGAAAAACAAATGATGAATGGTTATCCCTCATCTGAGGATGCTAGGCCTCAATTGCCTACTTTAAGGGCAAACTGCGCAACGTTAATGTATATTCCTTGTGATCTGAAAACAACTGTGCTCTTTATATGGTGAATACCTTCAACCATGTTTCTAGAATAAGCTACCATTTCTTTTCAGAGCTAGGAAGTTTTGGCATATTGGGATCTGAAGGATATGTATGTATATTTTAGCATAATATAAGATCAGAGAAATGCATAAAAAAAAACTCTTTTTTGTCATGACATTATGTCTAACCATGGTATTTACTTTATGGATGTGCTTCTTAGTATTTCTTATCACCGGCTGCTTGAGCTTGTCCAAGCATTTCTAAAATATTATAAAGTAGTTAAAAGTATCAGGCTGGTGTGACTTAGCCTTTCTGGCTGCTTATGACCATACTTACTGCCCATACCAATTTGGCCAAGGGTCTAAGGGATAACTTTGTTCCTGCCCTCAGTGTCAACCAAGTCCCAGGGGATTATAACATGGGGGCATCTCTTGAACTGTCCTGCCAATGTGAGTCACCCTCTTCCTGGCAGGGAGGTCTTGGAGATCCACTAATGGGACTCCAGCCAGTTGTCCCGTCTATAAAGAAGAAAGTCTGCTCATGCTCTTCAAAAAGGGAAGCCTTGGCCAGACGTGGATGGCACACCTTTAATGCAGCACTTGGGAGGCCAGCGGCAGTGGATCTTTGTGAGTTTCAATGACACCTGGTCTATGAAGCAAGTTCCAGAACAGCCGAGCTACAGGGAGTGAGACCTTGTCCTCAAAAAAAAAAAAAAAAAAAAAAAAAAAAAAAAAAAAAAACGAAAAAAAAAAAAAGGAAAGCTGGTTATAGCAAGACCTGACTTTGTCCTCGAGTGGATGGAACTGGTGATAAAAGGCCAAAAAGAACAAAGGTTTCTATATGACGGAGACTTCCTTGCTCTTCCCCCCCCATGAACAAGGAGAAATATAAACAATGATGAGGTCGCTCCCTAACTGTAAATTGGAGACAAATTTTGTAGAGGTAATCTCTTATTAAAAACGGTTTTAAAAAACTGCTTTCCTTTAATTGAATACTAGACATGGGAACTGTGCAAGGGATTACTCTCAGTCAGATCCAACTATAATACTAAAGTCCTAGGGCTATGCACCCAGGGCACAATATATTATCAGGAGCTCTGACATCCGCCATGGATTGTTTAACCAAGGAGGTGTTTGCCAGGGGATCCAAGACCCCAAAAAAGGTAAAGGCTCTTGCTCTACAGTTGGGATACCTACAGGAGGAGAGGCCATAAGACCCTGCTGCCGAAGACCTGACGGTAAACATGGGGAGGGATGTATTGAACCACACATGCAAGTGTAAAGATGGCCACTGGAATACCAGAGAGTGTTACAAACGGCCACTAAACCAATAAGCAAATATGGGTCTCCCTGAGTCAAGCAAGACTCCCCCGTCATCACCAGCACCACCTCACTGCTGGAAATACTGCTGCAGGCAGCGGCAGCCATTTGCCTGTATACCCCAAATCTAATGGCTATTGGCTCTCCCCTGGGAGAACATAACCCATGGTGATGCCACAAGCTTACATCCTTCTACAGTTAGGAGATGTTATAAGCCACAGTAAGACCCGTCATATTTAACAGGGTGGGGAAAATTGTCATTCATGGATTAACATAACAAAACATGTGTCTATGCTAAAGTAACTACCATAACTATTAGTGCTTGCTTAAATACCTATAATCTAATTGCTTGTTCCTTCATTGTTAGGATCGAAAGGTTATCCCTCGGACAATCAAACTGTCAGCCCATGAAGAGGAGCACACAGCCAGAAATTGGACAGAGTCCCAGTCAACCAGCATCCAGAGAGAGTTGAGACTGTTTTATGACTCATCATGTCCACCTGTGCCCTCTTTTCTAAGCCTAGGAGAACAACCTGCGAGAAGAGGGGGCGTGGTAGAATGAAGGGCTGCGATTGGGGTGAATGGTGAAACCACAGACAATGTAGTCTGACCTCATTTGATCAACTTGATTGATAAACAAAACCAACTCTGTACAGTTCCCACTCGCCCCTACTGGATGGTGGGGCTGTAGGTGTTTGGCACAACAGCCTGCGGAGATGGGCTTTTGCATGAAGGGATGCTTGTACTCTCATGGATAAATATCACTTATAAGCTAAAAAATGAAAAAAAAAAAAAACCTGAGAGCACGATGCAGGACAGTTATGGCAGAATGCTGACACTGGGAGGGGTGGGGGTGGGGGGGCTGGGAAAGGAAATAAGGCCGAACTGAATTGGAACAATGTATGAATGCACAAAGCCTCAATAAAAACTAATTTAAAAAAAAAAAAAAAAAAAGAAAAGCCAAAAAGAGCCAGGGGCTCCCTCCTCCCCCCCCCAAAAAAAAAACCTGAGTGATCCTTGAGGACCAGATCCTAAAATGACCTTGAGAAAACAAAAATCCTTCGTTAATCTGAGCTAACTGTGTGGCCTTAAACATCCAAAAGGAAAGTATAACCATAAATAAATAAATAGTAAGTCCTGAGAAATTGTACTTCAGGTATAAAACTTGAGATCTCAGTAAAAAGACAAAAGAGCACAGTTGTTCTTACTCTCTTACTGGCAAGTGCAGCTGCCCTGTGGCTGCCACTGTTTTTCCCATTATTCAAAGACATAAGAAGACTCAGCTTTTCAACCTTCCAATATGGACTGAAGACTCATGTCTCTCCAAGAATCCTCCAAACCTTCAGTGCCAGATGGGGACTGCTGAGACATCCAACTTCTGGATTGAGCTACTACTGGGGTTTCCACTTCTTCAGAATATAGACTGCCATTGTTGGACTACCCAGGCTGTATCATGGAGACCAGTACAGGAAGATCAAGACAGGACACGGTGCTTACTGGACCTCATTTGGTGACCATGGGAAGGGAAAACCCCAGTGTGGAATGCAAGGGCAGAACTGATGGTGGTTTGGGCTTGCCAAGGAGGAGAGATGTCAAACATGACATCTTTCAGCCTAATTTTAAAAAAAATCATAAGCCAAAGATGCTAAAACCTATGATATATGTGGCATGCATATGTGCATATTTTGGAGTGTTGCATATCTGAAGGAATTACAACAACAACAACAACAGAAAAGACTGCATCAAAGAACTGACTGAAATGGTGAACTTCTGCCCAAAACAGTAAACTTCTGCTTCAAGAATTTTGAGAAAGACTGAGAAAAAGATGAAAAACAAGATTGGCAGAATGCATGAGCTCTGGTGGGGTTGGAGGGCAAGGAGGGGACACAGGTCTAGATTTGATTTGTAATGTAATTTTTTATGAAATGCACAGAGCTTCAAAAGAATTCCAGCAGCCAGCCATGGTGGCCCACATGTTTAATCCCAGCATTCAGCAGGCAGAGGCATGTAGATCATGGGGAGTTGGAGGCCAGTCTGTTCTACATAATGAGTTCCAGTCAGCTGGGGATACAGGTAGATCCTGCTCCCCCACTCAAAAAAGGAAAGGGAACCAAGGACACGAAGGGAAGGGGAGAGATGTCTAATCACAGTTCCAGGAATAAGTGAACTTTTGTATGTGCTGCTGAGTCATAGTTCCAGGAATAAGTGGACTTTTGTATAAATAAAGATTCCTAGGTGAGGAGATTACATTTTCATTACAACGGTTATGTTGCTTAATCATTCTGTCCATAAGACAGATTTGATTTCCTTGGAATTATTTCTGTTCTTGAGTACACAGGACCTATGATTAGCTCTTTCTGCTATTGAGACCTGTTGCTGGGACAGTCCTCTGCTTACAAGGGTTCTTGGATCTGCCCTGGGCCACACAGAACCCATAGTCAGGGTCCTCTAAAGGAGGGGAAGCAGCAGAATGGATATGTGTGACAAAAGGACTTGTGAGATTGTCTTAGGAGGTAAGGGCAGGGTGTCCAACATGGCTGTCTGCCTGCTGGAGGGGCTGAGAACACAGTAGCTACTCTGTCCTAAGGCTGGATGTCTCAGCAGTCCCAGTGTGGTGCTGAGTGTGGCAGGATTCCTGGAGAGACAGTGACCACAGGGTGGACGCACTCACCAGCAAGAACAGAGCTGGACAGGAGAAGCAGGAAATCTGCTCAGAGCTTCACATGAGCACTACTGGAAGCTGTCCCCACTGAGGGAGAGCCTTGCCCCTCAGGTAGTCCTTCCTGAAATCCCCTCCCAGGACCACCAGGGTCTTTTCTATTAGTGCATTCCAGGTCCAGTCAGATGGACAATCGATATGACCCATGCCAGCTGCCCTTATGGACAGTGAAGGTTAATGTTCATTGTCAGCTTGACTGGCTGCAGATCACCTAGGAGATACACTTGTGGGTGTGTCTGTGAGAGTTTCCAGAGAGGTAGAACTGAGGAGGGCAGACCAACCCCAACTGTGGGTGGTACTGTCCCCGGGGCTGGGGTCCCAGAGGGAGAAGGAGGAAGCCAGCAGAGCACGGGCTCCAGCTGCTTCCTGATGTAGTGCGAGCAGCCGCCCTGCAGGAGCCCCGTTCTCCACTCCTGACCTCCATGGAAGGCTGCGGAGACTGCGGGTCGATGAGAACTGGCTGGGGCAGTGTTCTCTGGAAAGGCTCAGGGCACTGAGACTCTGTTTACCATAAGGGATTTCCTCAGGGACGCATCTTGAAGGTTGTCTTAGTAAAAGCTTCTTTATGAAAGGGTGATGGCGTGACAGGGATAGGGAGATAGATAGTGGCCAGATAGACAGAAGCTAGAATTCTTTGCACAAAACTCAATAGAAATATCTTTAAATAGCAGTGGTCACGTCCAAGGTAGATGCTTGTGTGACCCACTGTGTAGGACAGGGGCACGCCCACTGCCTGGCTTTGCTGCATCCTGCACCATCTCCTCCAACGCCTTCCTCTGCAGTCTCTCTCCCCAGCCAGGCCTTTCCTTCAGAGTCTGCCACCTGCAGGCCATCCTGGGACACTGCATGGAGCTCCTACATGTTAGACTGGGCTGAATACAGGTGACTTCTTTCCCCTCAAGCAAGACTAGGATTGACTAGGGTCAGGGGACTGTGTGCAGGTGGGTCAAGCTGTCCTGGGACCAAGAGTAACAACTGTATAACAAACATCCCCATCCAAGCTCCTCCACTCCTCTGGGTGGTCCTCCTTGTGGTGCTCCTATGCCTGAACATTGTACCCCTGGAGCCACAGGGACCCTTGAGCACAAAGATTTGATTAAGCCCATTCTTGCAAGCCTCTGGTGACTTCCATTACTCTTAAAGCAAATGTAATTTCATGATGCCAAAGGTGCCTGCTGCAGCCACACATGTTCACGGGTAATTCAGAAGCAAGACTCATGCACAGAGGATTATTAAGGAGCTAATTCTGGGGCAGGTGGAAGGGCTGGGAGGAGTGACTCAAAGGATGGTGTCACAGGACACGGTCTTCATTTCATTCTTCGTGTGGATCATTAAACCCACCAGGAGCATCTGAAAATCCCTCAAGCAGTATTTTCAGATCATACTTTACAGGGAATGGAGAAGCTTCACATGGGCCTGCCCTGGAAGGGGATCAATATTCCTTACTTCCATGTGGGGCATCTGAGGGGGAGCCCTGAGCGGGAACAGAGCACAGGATGTACAAGCCTCCCCCCCATCTCCTGTCACTTCTGATGAGCCTGTGGGGCTGAGGAAGTTCTTTGTGTGTACAACCCCGAGGGAGGTTTCTCACCACCCCTCTAAGCCTGCCTTGTCCATGTCCTTCTGAAGGTTCCTCCATTTCTTCCTAAAGAAGTCAACGGAGTCACAGCCGCCTTCCCACCTCCCTCCTGGATGGTGTGTTCCACTTCTGGCCAATTCTCAGCTCTTGCCTATTTCACATTCTTCTTAGATATCTCTGGGCACTGAGTGCATCGGGCACTGGCACCGATCATTTCCTTAGCACTGATAACTGAAATTTTGATATAACCTGCACTCATGAGGTCCACTTCCCCTGCAGTGCTGTGTGGGTTGAGAGCCAGAGAAAAGGACTCTAAGTGAGATACAGAAAAAGACCATCCACAGGAGGGAAACTAACACATCCAGAGGATTGAAGGGAAAAATCCACCCAAGTCTCAGATAAGTGAACCTGATGCTACACCAAGGACTTAGGACCCCCTTCCCAGGGTCCTGCATAGCTAGCTTTGGTCCAATCACCTGACTTTCAGTGGTCCCATTAAGGCTTCACATTCTCTGGAGACAGAATAGTATGGATCTCGTGAATGGACTCTTAGACCAACAGGCCATGAGCTGAATAAGGCAGATGGATGATAAAGCCATATCCCAAAGGAGAAGTCACAAGCCAAGCAGTACCTGAATGTGCATTTTCTCTGTATAGCCAAGCCCTTAGCTATGGACATAAATGTCCCTAGGTCACATAGACACAGATCTTCTGTACCTGTCCTGGATTCTGCAAGCTCAAGTCAGCAGCAAATGCATTCACCCCTTGTCAAGTTGGTGAAACACCCAGATCATTTCTACCTACTGCATCTCATTGTTAGATTACGGAGTACAGAGCTTTCAACTTCACACCCTGTGTGCGTGCGTGTGTGTGTGTGTGTGTGTGTGTGTGTGTGTGTGTGTGCAGTAAAGTGGCACAACTTCCATCGCTGCCCTGATACACTGTAAAGTCAAAATGTCTGTCGCCGTTTCTTTCCCTCTGGCTACAGGAGCAGCTTTGGGATCACTGGGGACCCAGCCAGACCCACCCACCACTCCCCATTAGCCACAACCAGGTGGAAATTGGGTAACAATCTTGTTCGAACTGTTGTGACTCATTTGAGGCCCACAGGGAACACTTAGGGATGAGATCACAGTTTTGGAAGCCTTGAAGGTTGGAAGATTTCTCTTGCTTTCGGGATCCATCCTGGTCAGAAGGGGAAAACAAGAACCAAGAAGACCTGGACACGACACCAGCTCTGCCGCTCTGTGCTGAGATCTTGCCCCCTGCTTGAACCATACTTCTCTGGGAAAGAAGGGTATAAATGTTTGCATCACTTGCTGTCTTTGAAGCATATGTGTGAAAACACCTTGTAAGGTTTTTTTTTATTTTATTTATTTCTATATGTGTATGAATGTACTGTCTGCATGCAAGTTTGTGCACCCATGTCGTGCAGTGCTGTGGAGGTCAGAAGAGGGTGTCTGATTCTCCTGGAACTGGAGCTCTCCTGGAATTGGAGTTTCAGACGGTTCTCGGCTGCCATGTGGGTGCTGGGGATCAAACCCGGGTCCTCTGTAAGAGCGGTCGGCGCTCTTAACTGCTAGGCCATCTCTCCAGCCCCACCTTGTAAGTTTTTATACCAGGCTCCCATGTCATTATTTTTTCAATAAAAGTAGGAATTTTTAAGATTTTTAAAATATTTTATTTATTATTTTTATTTTATGTATATGAGTGTATTGCCTGCATGTGTGTAAGTGCACCTGTGTCATGCAATGCCTGAGGCCATCAGAAGGCATCAGATCCCTTGGAACTGGAGTTCGGGACAGTTGGGAGACACCATGTGAATGCTGGGACTTGAACTTAGGTCCCCTGCAAGAACAGTCAGTGCTCTTAACTGCTGAACCATCTGTCCAGCCCCATACTTTAAGATTCTTTAGTTGTATTTAGTTAATTACATGCTATAAATCTTACCTTTGTCACTATCCCCAGGTGTGCATCTTAGCAGCCTGTAGAGCATTCACATTGTAGAGCAAGCACCCACCCAGCTTTGAACCCACTTCCTGTGTGCTGAAAGCTAAAATAATAACTTCCCTCTACCTGCAGTCCCTGGAACTACCACCAACTCACACTCTGCAGGATCTCACTACTGCTCGCTCTTCATGTGGGAGGAACATGGGGACTTTGTGCTTCCGTGCCAAGCTCAATTCACTTACACTAAGGTCCTCAAGCTTGACCCGTGCTGTACATGTGTCAGAACCTCTTGCTGAAGAGTCCTGGCTCTGTGTATTGTTACATTTTTCATATCCATTTGTGCAACCACGGACTCCTGAGTTATTGCAGCTTTACGAGGTAATTGATTGATAGGAATGTGTAGGTCAGACTGCACGCAGTCCCTATCTCTGCTTCCCTTTCTCTGTGGAGAAGTGGAGTAGCTGGACCATGTCACCATTCTATACTCTGTGTGGAGCCTCCGTCCTGGTTATAGCAGCCAGGTACGAAGAATTTCAAGGTCAAGACATGGTATGACAGTGACAGCGGCCAGCCCTCCTAGTCTCCTGACTGAGGGCTGTGGGTAGGTAGACTGGGTTCTTTTTGGCCATGTTTCCGTGCTGCCCAGTAGGGTGGCTCTCATAGCCCCTTGCCAATCAACTGCTACTCCTCCTCTTCCTACCTGGGAATCTACTGAATGTGAGGCTTTGTCTTCTCTCTGGCTTAGACAAACAGCTTCCTCAGTACTCATCAAAGAGTCTTCAATGAAAACTCCAACCTATAAGTCAATTTCTCAATCCTCTTTTAAATGGAGTCCCAAAGTGTTCATCTCAGACTGCCAATATGTCTGATGATGCTGACCATCACACCTGCATGAAAGTAAAGGTGGATTTATCAGAATTTCACCACAAAACACCACACCATGAAATATGATCACTAGAAGATGGTACAACAGTCTAGAAACATGAGTCTTTCTTCTTGAAGTCCACAGACATCCCCAGACAAGGTGAAGTGGACATAGAAGGACCTGGAGAGTTCATTCTGAGATTACTTCTCTGTGTGGGAGGGTAAGGAGGGTGGAATGAGGGAGGGAGGGGAGAAGGTGCCCAAATTCTTGTGTAATTCATGGTTAATCAGTTCCTCAGAGGTGGGGCCTTTGCATGCCCTGCCTTCTGCTGTTATATAAGGGCAGAAGCTGCCTCTCCTTATGCCACAGATGCCCAGCTGGTGACTGGTTCTGCAAGCTAAGCACAGTTGTGTCCCATCTAAATCAACCACGAGAAGATTCCTTGGTAAGTTGGGGAACATATGAGCTCTGCACCTGTTCATCCTCACATGCACTCTAAAAGAGAAGGATTGTGGACAGATCTTAAGGCTGCACAGAGCTAGATTAGGTACTGACTCAGTAGAGTGGGGACTGACCCAAGTTACGGGTTCAGCAGCAGTAGCTTGACATGGAGCCAGACTGTTCTTTGGCTGCTTCTTCCTCTCCCTCAGCCTTAAGCATGAGATTCGGGGAATCCCTCACATGGGATCATCAAGCTGAGCAGAGCTCAGCCGAGTTCCAGTCTGCCTATGACACAGCCAGGGGACCCTAGAGGCCAGTGGCTGACTCTTCTGGGTACCTTATGAATGGAAGACTTGAATGAGGTGAATGAGACAAAGCAGAGGACCCAGAACCTGCATGTCCTTGTGTTCTGAGCACCTTAAGTTGGCGTGGCCATATTGCTGCCATGACCAGATGGAGACCACCATTAACCTGTAAGACACAAGGAATCCAGAGGCTGTGTCTGTGTGAGCTTGTATCTGTGCCAGGCTCATGGGGGAACCAAAGTCCAGGAGATGGTGTCTAGGATACTGGGAAGGACGCTGGGCAGGTAGGTGGCAGGCCCGCCTCCCCCGAACCTCCCTAGACCTCTGTTCAGCCTTTGGGGGATTCAGAACAAAGACAGAGGCTGTCCTAGATGGGAAAAGACTCAGTGGGTGGGGAAAGGAGAGAGGCACAGCCACTTAGTCTGCACCCTAAGCTGGGATGTGACTTGATCAAAAGACAGACTGTCGATCAGCTTAATTTAGACCTTTGTGTTTGTAGAAGTAGACAAGGTACTAGAAACATTTGGATTATTTAAAAATCACAGTTGTCCCCAATGTCAGATCAGAGCTGTGTGACAGCAGGTATGGCCCTTCCCATCTCTGAACCTCTGATTTTCACCTGATAAAAGAGTTAGGACAGCTGCTCAGCTCACTCCTACCATGCTGCTGCCCACCTCAGAGTTCGGGTGGTTGGAACACAGGTGCCACAGGGGCCATGGGAAGGCGGGGACCAGGAAGCTGTGCTCCTTCTCACACTCTGGAGATGGTCAGAGTGGGGAGTGTCAACCCAGCTTGTAGGATTCAGAATATCTGAGGATTTGGTCACACACACACACACACACACACACACACACTAATAGACAAATTTCCTGGTCTGATTGCTCCCAGAAAGCCGAGGGTTCTACCCATTTCCCACAAGCCTCCACGAGTGTTTATTTTCCTGTGCCAAGCCTCCACGGGTGTTCATTTTCCTCTGCGTTACTCTCTGCAGAGTGCTCTCTGATCTTTTGGACACTGGTTTCTCTGTCTCCTCCTTTGGTGGGTGGCTCAGTTCTTCCCTTTCTTTGGTGTTAAACCGAGCTGCTCTCAGCTGTTCCAAGCTGATCCTCATGGCTCTGCAGTTTCTGGGAACACACTTACTGTGCTGTCTGTCCGAGGAGACAGAGGATGGCTGCAGCACCCACGCATTTCAGTGGTGTGCACAGTGCGCTCCAAACTCTGGACCCTTTTACTCGCCATTGGCCACCAGGGCAGGTGCTGTATTCAGCCGGCATCGGGAGACAGTGACCAGGCGTTTCAGCTCCTTGGTCAGTCTGCTCATTTTAACATGCATCTCAGAATAAGGTGTTTTCCTGAGAAGCTGGCTATGATGAATGACTCTGCCCTCCCGGTTCCTGGCAGCATCATTGAACAGGAGAGGGTGAGGCTTCAGAGTGCTGGATCTGACGTGACCCCAACCGTTGCCTGGCAGGGGATTTGTTCAGAAATCCTGACAACCGCTCACACTGTGGCTGGCTCATATGTGTGTGGAGGCCAGAAGAGGACATCTGGCAGGCTGGGGCCGGATTTCCAGGCAGCTGTGAATTGCCTGATGTGGGGCTGGATCCTAACCTGGGTCAAGCACTAAGCCTTCTCTCCAGCCCCTTAAAAATAATTTTTTTTTTTAGTCTTTATCAAGACACGGTCTCCCAGTAACCCCAGCTGGCCTGGAACTCGCTCTGTAGACCAGGCTGGCCTTAAACTCACAAAGATCTACCTGTCTCTGCCTCCGGAGTGCTAGGATTAAAGGCATGAGCCACCAGGCCTGGCATCCCTTCAAAATATTTTTACATAATTAAATGTTCTGCTTTTAAACATTGCTTACTGGGTGGGCGTGGTGGCGCACGCCTTTAATCCTAGCACTTGGGAGGCAGAGGCAGGCAGATCTTTGTGAGATCAAAGCCAGCCTGGTCTACAGAGTGAGTTCCAGGTCTCCCTGGGGCTGGAGGGAGACCCTGTCTCGAAAAGACCAAAAAAACAAAAACAAACAAACAAACAAAAAACATTGCTTACTGAAATGGCTGTGCATGCTTTCTCAGACGACTGAGTTCTCCCTGGAGTTTTAACTGCTTTGCTTTTGTTTATGTTTTTAGTCCTTGCTTTGTGGTGGTTGTTGTTTTGTTTTTGAGACAGGGTCTCCCTGTAGCCCCAACCGGTCTGGAACTCACTATGCAGACCAGGCATGTATGTCTTCAAGGGTTGGGATTGAAGGTGGGCACACCTGGCCAGCTACCCTGGCAAATCTCCTTTGTTTTATTCCACCCTGTGCTGTGGCTTTTCACTGCTGATTGCGGTGGTGGAGTCATCTCCTGTCTCCATGTGGGTTCTAGTCCCATCCTCCTCCAAGAATAGAGTGGACGGACTTGGAAGGGTACAAAGGGGAGCTACTTGCTGTCATTGAGATTAGCAACCCTGAAATATGATAAAAGAATTTGAAGCATATTTCCATGTGGGATTTAAATGAAACAGGGTTGAACTCTCAGGAGTGAGCGGGATCCTTTGCTCTGGGAAACGCTACGGCTCAAAACCAGTTGAGGAGCTCGGTGCCAACAAAGAGCGGCTCCTGCCAGGGCAGGTCTGCAGGTCATGAGCAGGAGCAGCAGGGGTGGAGGTGGCGCCGTCTTGGGGATGAATTGCTGTCTGCAGCCAAAGCGGGACTGACTCCTCACTGCCTGCATCAGCTGGCAAGTCCCAGAGGTTGGCTGCAGTGAGCTCCGTCTCTGGGACAGAAGCCTCAGCCTTGGGAGGCATCCTAGGAGTCGGTCTGAAAGGCAGTCTTCCTTCTCAGAGGAGCCAGCCAGGAGTCAGACCTGACGTCTCCATGAAGGGAGCAGGAGGGCCTGGGGCCAAAAGAGCCAGATCTGGGCTTTGAGCCTTTCTCTTCCTCTGTGGGCTGCTGCAGAAGTTCTACCACTAATCTGTCAGCCTGAAAGTATAGTGTGCCAGCCTGGCCCAGCTAGATAGATGCAGAAAAGTTGTAAATAGACATGCAAATAAGTTGAAAAAATAAAACCAACCAGGAAAGAGCCATCAAAGCTGCTGGGGAGGGGACGAACCCTGAGCCCAGCTTCCGGTTCGCAGTCAGGTTCTAAGTCTCCCTTCAGCTAGGAAACTGCTCAGCTGCAATTTTTGTCTTCTGAGGCCACACCTATCTCAATAGCCTTTGGAAGCCCACTCTCTGCAACTCCCACTGGAGCCCAGGAGGCTGTCAGAAATCCAGACAGCAGACTCCACCTACCCCTAACACAGCTTTCTAATTTTCTTCCTAGCCCTGACCTCCTTGAGATGCCACATCAAGTTTCCTTTCCCCACAGAACTCTGCACATACTCCATTTTGGACAGGTTGCCCTCTAGACCTGCTAAAGGAATAGTTACCACCCAGATTCCCTTCTTTCTGGGCTGATTTTCCTTATTCCTGGATTATCTCCTCCTCTCCTGGCTATCCACACCTTTTCCATGAATACACACATACAATGCACACAAGTACAGAAATGCTCCTATATTTTTAGGGGACTGTAATTTAGTCTTATAAAAGATGGGATGCGGATGAGGATGCCTTGGATTCAAGTCTTATCATGGGAACACAGTGAAAATTCACATATTTTATTAGCTGAACATGGTTTCATGAACTCTTCTTTAAAATGAAGTCACAAGGATCCAGACCTACATTAGAAATGTGTTCTATGAGTAAGAACCTCAGAGCATCATGGACACTTAAGACTCATAAGTACTTATCTTTAACACAACATGGCTCCCGCTCCCAGGCAGCTACCAGATGTGTCTCTGATGTGCAGATGCTGCTGTGTGTTCCCCCACGGCTGTGCCCTCAGCTCTTCACTGACAGGACAGGACAGGAGCCCTCCGCCTTATGAGGGCGAGGCCAGAAGGCTTGCAGCCAGATACTAAATAGCAGTGACAGAGTCAGAGAAGGACATTGGGTTAAGACTCCTTGGCTCCCACAGTGGAGGAACATGGGACCCAGGTCCCTGGGAACATGCTTTCTGTGCAGCTGTCCCCACCACACCTCACAAGGTTGTTTCTCCTCCCTGCAGCCTGGATACCTCAGGAGCTGTAAAGAAAACCTTTCAGGCTACGACAGGTGGCACCACAGACCCAGAACACCATGGCATTTGTGAAGAATTTGGCCCTCTCTTCAGGTAATCACAGTCCTCTCAAAGCTTCCTACTCATGGCCCAGAACTATCAAGGCCTCCATACTCAGTGCCTGCTGAGAAGCTGAGGAAGAGACCAGGGATTCTCACTGGGAACAAAAGGAAGATTCCCAACCCTGTCTACAGGGCTCGCTTCCCTGGCCCCGCCTTGGTGGCATAATCCAGGATCACTTCCTTTCTGGCCTGCCACCTCTGAAGGCTCCAGGCAAGGTTGGGGAGGGAGGACAGCAAGCCTGGTGGTCTACGACACCTTCCAATGTCAGCATGGTTGGCTGCATATGTTCTACAATCTGAGTCTGAAGCAATTCAAACATTCCTGACACAGATGAAACACTTCTCCGGTTATTCAGGCCTTTTGAGTTTAGCATCTACACATCTCTGTTTACTATGTACATAACACAAGCCACAAAATGATTCTCACCATTACCATGTTCAGAATACTCTCATATTACCAATTCTACACTGTCTTAGAACTCTACTTTCCACCCATTACGTTAATGTTGGAACCCACTGATTAGTTTATGGCCACATTTGAAAATACTGATTCTACAAAGAGCTCAGTCAGTGTTTGGCATCCAAGAGGCTCATGGTGCATGGGTGTTTTCATGACGGCTGGGGCTACAGGTTCACTTTCTGGGAGCACTAAGCTGAGCAGTTCATTTCACTGCAATCACCCACCTGGGTGTGAATCTTCAGACCTGCCATCCCACAACACCACAGGATGGGAGATTTTCATGGAACACCGAGTTTTCTCTCAGCTCTGGAAGCCAATGTCCATGATGAAGGAGCAGCTGGTTGGTTCAGATGAGGGTTCTCTTCCTGCTTGGCAGACAGAGCCAGCTCACTGTGTCTTCACATAACCTCCCATGTGTGTGTATGTGGAGATGAGAAGGAGGAAAGGGCAGTGGGCAAAGCACGCACAGACACATGCATACGGCAGACGATGGATAATACAGAGACGGAAGCTAAATAAGACGGAAGATAGACAAGTCACAGCTTCTTCTCTTTTTTATTTGTGTGTATCTTCCCTGTTGTTATAAAGATGCAATTCCATGGATTATGTGTCCATATTTATGACATCACTCAACGTTCATTACTTACACATACTTCCTTAAAGTTCCAGTCTCAAAATCGTATTTGACCAGCCATGCTGCTGGTCACTAGGAATTTCACGTATGAAGTTGAGGACATAATGGAGTCTCTAATACTGGTGATGTCATTATTAGTCATGGTCACATCCTCAGGAACCTGGTGTTGGGCCATTTTGCCTCCTTACGATTGTCCACACTGTCCTCCAACCCCATTCTCCTTTTTCTATATAGAGTCAAGACGTGTTGTGGAGGAAGCCGCTAATTACCTGACAGACACACTGAGGAAAGAATATCTGGCGCTCCTGCTGACTGAAGATGCGATCTGGAAAGCCCTGGTGGAAGAGGCGGGATTGTCCAGGTGAGCACTGTCATGTGCCTGGCACTGCACTCAGACCTCTGGCATAGCTTGTTTTCCCAGGACAGACACACCCATCTAGTCAGCCCCAGGGGTGAGGGTTGTGGACACTTTGTCTCACTATTGACTACGAGTTTATTCCCCGGTGAGGTGTCACTTCAGGTTGATTGGAGATGCTACACACAGGAGACAGGACTATATTTGCCATCTTCAAAATATGTGACATTTCCATCATGGGACTTTAGTGTGAGACAAATAGGATTATGTATGTGAAGAGCCCAGCACTTGGTCAACACACAGTAAATGCTCATGAAAGTTAGGTGTGAAAACCTGGTAATAAGTTATCAGAGCCAACAGTCTGCTCTTAGGAGAAAGGAATCGAGGAAAAGTCTGTACAGGGCTAACTTGTGTTCCCACAATCTTCAGCAGCTTCTTTTCCCCGTCCTTGGGAAGCTATAACACACATCAGGATTCTTCTGTGGGCTATGGCAGTTTCCCAGAGGGCAACCGATCTGAGCTGGGTTGGCCCCTGACAGTCCCTGCCTATTTCAGGGATCCCAAACCCAGAAGTGTCAGCTGTTCGGTGGGAATAGGAATCTGAGGAGATATGATGACAACATAGGACAAGCAACAGATGAGAAGTGAGGAGCCAAGTGTTGGATGCTTCCCAAAGCCCAGAGAACCAGGGTAGACACAGCGAGAGGTCACGAGCAAACGCGAGTGGGCCTTGTAGAGCGGTGTTGGAAGGCTAGCTCAGCAGCAAGGAGAGGGAGAAGGTGATTGACGGCACGGAGCAGAGCTCAGCCTCCAGCAGCGGACATGGAACAGGGAGAGGGAGCCTTTCCTCCCTCCCGGCTTCCAGCCTCGTGCCTCATGGGCATCCAGGGCTGGGCACGTATGCTCCCTCCACATCCTACCAGAGCTGTTTGCAGAGGACACCGGGGACTCTCTTCCAGTCTAATATCAGGAAAGACATGCCTTATAGACAGTGTCCAGAGTCTGTGTGGTTGGATGACAATCTGCATAATTCAAGAGTCAGGGGAGACCCACAGGTCCCCATCACAGAACACAGTGTTTCCTCTATTGCCTTGGGCTGATTCAGGTGATTTCTGACCTGTCAGTCACCACATCTGGGTCACAGAATCTCTTCCATCTTTGTGCAGGGTTTTAGTGTGTTCGCCTTTAACCTGGTTGCCACCAATCTTGTCAGTTAGCTTAGTGACCTCTTTCATTACCATCCTGTATACTAGAGATGGGTTCATGATGGGTAGTGTGGAGAGACACAGTGCAGCTAGGATTAGTAACAGTTCTCCTGTTAACCTGGGCAGCCCCTGAGCCTGTGACCTGGAGTAACAGGCCATCGGGTAGTAGCAGAAGGAACAGTACTAAATCACTTGAGGGTCTCCTCTACCAATGAAGTGTTGTTTTAATTTATCCTTTAAGGACTCAGAGATAGCGAAATGGTAAAATCTGAGGGAACAGTACCAAGGAACCCATTGTCCTTTTTTATACCATCTGCAAACTATGGAGTAACATAAACCAACCATTGCTGAGAATGTTCTAGAAGGAGCCTCTGAACTCATGGAAGAAGGCTATCACACGATTACACTTGACCACAGAGCAAGGGCACAGGTTAAATATCAACCAATGAAGAGATCCACAGGGCAGACCCTGGGGCAGATTCAAACTCGAAGCTTTTGTCCTTTGGACTCAGTTGAGCTCCTCATTCATGTGTGACAGATCCCATGGACTCTTATGTACCAAGAAAGCTCACCCCGGGAAAGAAAGTTCACCCCGAAGTAGTTCACATAGTCAGGAAGACACTATTCAGAACCATTGTCCAAAGGGACAGAGATGGAACCACTCTGCATACACAGAGAGCTGGGACCGCCACCTAGTGGGGAAGGCAGGAAACAGCTGATCACTAACAGCAAATCAGAGCACTCCCGTGGCTGTGGCCTCATGGGACTGTCCCTGCTTCCAACTTGGGGTCTCCCACCCCTCAGGAAAGCCAGTGCCTTTGGTCTCCAGTTCCCCTGGAGGTCAGAAGTGACACTAAGTTGCACCACATACCACATGACTACAGTGGAGCATTTTATAGGAAATGCTTGGAAAATGAAGAATGTAAGAAACTTGATTTTCCTGATTTGAAATATATACAGAAATTTAATAATATAAATTGCAGATATGACTCAAGTCTACACTTGAAAAGCTGTAAGGGGTGTTCACACCAGGTACAAATAGACAAGATCATTTAATCAGTAGTTTTAGAGCACTGCGTTCTGTCCCAGGAGGCTGCTGGGAAACTGGATGCTGACCTCACATCACTGCTACACACTGTGGAGACCTAGGAATTTAGGGTTTTCACACTTAAGGTGCTCAACATGTATGGTTTCATGGCCAAAGTCATGGCAAACACAGACCTCCCTGCAGGCAGACACTTCAGGAGCTGCACGTGTCTTCCCAGCAGCTGAGGGAGGAGGAGCCTCTCTGAATCCTTGTGTCCATCTATAGTCAGTTTCATAGTGATCGCAATGACTTTGAGTGAAGCCATCTTTTCAAATGCCTGTCACTAGAGTCTCTTAACAAGGGTTTGCACATTTCCCCTTATGGACTGAGGACCATGGGACTTCTATAACAAATGTCCATGGTAGAAGCAAAATTCTTTACCTTTGAAAAATTATTTTCCATCACATATTTTGGTCTAAGTCTGTCATTAGAAAAAGGTGGATCATAAGGGTCCATCTCATAGCTTAAAAGACTGACTTGGGTGGGGGGGGTAGAGAGATGGCTCAGCAGTTAAGAGCACTGATTGCTCTTGCAGAGGACCGGGGTTCAATTCCCAGCACCCACATGGCAGCTAAGAACAGTCTTTAACTCCAGTTCCAGGGGAATCCAACACCCTCTTCTGACCTCCATAGCATTGCTCCACACGGGTGTACAAACCTACATGCAGACAGTACACTCATACGCATAAACTAAAAATAAAAATAAAAAAGACTGACTTGGACTTCTCCATGACCTCTACTACTATAGGGAGGAGGAAGCTGCAATTCGTGACATTCTGAAAAACCACATAGGACCTCAAGCCAACAATGACAAAACCAGTCTTCAGAAAGAACTACAGGACAGGAAGAGGTTTTTGGAAGCCTTTCCTCACTTGGAGAAGAAGCTCAGAGAGTACATCACTCAGCTCCGTGAGATTGCCGACCATATCGCTCAGGTGCACAAGGACATTGCCATCACCAACGTGGTGACCGACTCCACTAGTGTAGTCTCTGGAATTGCGGGTATTGTTGGGCTACTTCTTGCACCCTTCACAGTAGGTGGCAGTCTTGTGATTTCAGCAGCTGCACTGACTGTGGGCGTAGCATCCACTGTGACCAGCACTACCACTATGGTTGTGGAGGAAGCAAGCAGGATGGCAGATATGGCTAAAGCCAGCAGCCTAGTTTCAAACGCCATGGGGATAATCAAGGAGATCACACAGATCATGCCTATGGTTACAATCAAAATTACTAACACGGCCATAGATTTAATCCAAACCCCCAAGTCCATTGCACAGCACATCCGTGCCATCAAGATGGCCAAAGGCAATCCAAACTTAATAGCAAATGCCAAGAACCTCACAACCATTGGCACACTCTCTACCCAAAGTGCTAGGGAGGTGAAAGATTCCTTTGGAGGCACTGCTCTGGCAATGACCAAAGGAGCCCGCTTCAGAGCGGCAGGAATTTCAAGTATCTTCGTTGCCTTAGATGTGTATCACCTAGTGAAAGATTCAATACATTTGGGAGAGGGGGCAAAGTCAGGGTCAGCTGACGAGCTACGGGAAATAGCTCAGAAGCTAGAGGCGAAGTTGAAGGAGCTTGTCCAGATCCACAGGACTCTGCAGGCAGAGCCGCCTAAGTGATCCCCTCCACAAGCAGCACAGCATCAGGGGAGATAGCCGGGATGGGGTGGGGGGCACGGGGTGATAGTGGGGGGCATTTTATTAGGGGGGAAAAGCGAGTGAGATAGAGTCAACAGAACTGAGCATGGAGGGGTGTCTTTCTGGGGCTGAGCACATCAAGGTTAATGCAGAGAGTTGCTGGGTCAAAGAGAAGACACAACTGCGTCTAAAATAAGGGGCTTTAGAGGTTGAGGAAGGGACTAATGGCACACCAGGAGTTTGACTAGAGATGGGTTAGAAAAACTGATGAGCTGAAAACGGTAGAAAGGCCAACTTGGTTCTGACTATGGAGAAGACACAGCAGGCCCTCCCCCCCCCCGGGTCCATCCCAACAGTATGACGGTCCAGCGAGCTCAGTTCCCCACTGGAACATTCTGATCCACAGTGAGACATGTTATCCATCCAGCCACTGGTCCACTGCTAGCCCCCTTTCCATTCCGATATCAACAATGTCAATTTACCCTTGTTTCCATCAGGCTGTGACTTGCCTATTATGATGTTCAAAATGCTAATGATGCTGCTGAGGGGGATGCTGAGGATGGTGGTTCGCGATGGGGAAAATAAGTAGGTGGATCTCTTGGCAAGTTGCTAACTCTCCACAGGAGAGGATAACTGGGGGCTGATGACATTCCAATTAATCTTCTTATAATATGCTGAGTTAATGGCTGACTGTAAGGCAAAGAGAAAAGTCAGAATTTAATCAAAAGTTACGACTTTATAGGGTGGAGATGTCTACTGTTTGTGCTCACTAGATGCAGCTTGTGGGCCTCAGCTTCCTCTTAAGCTGTGGGCAGAGTGGTGGATAAGGTGATGTCTCAGATTACCTAGCTCTTCTCTTCTTGTGCTCTATAAACTTTGCTTCAATAAATATTAAATGATTGTTCAGGAAAAACTTGTATTTGAAACAATCAATTGCCACAGAGACCCAACAAAAAGACAGAAAGATTCAGGATGACACAACTGTACCCTTCAATGAGGGCTATGGACAAATTGGGAAGGAGAGGAGGCAGGAAATCTGATGGCCCCAACATGTGGGTCAAAGGAGGGGGGATATTCTGGTTTGCCTTCAAGTGTTCTGACAAAAAACTCTGACCAAAACCAACTTGAAGAGGAACTCAGGACAGGAACCTGGAAGCAGGAGCTGAAGCTCAGGCCATGGAGGAACGCTGCTTACTGCCTTGCCCTCCCCTCCCAGCCCATGCTCGGCCTGCTTTCTTCTACAATACACAAACACCTGCCCAGATGTGGCACCGCCCACAGTAAGCTGGGGCCTCCCACATCACTTGACAAACAAGAAAATACTCCACAGACGTGGCCACAGGCCAGTCTAAAGGAGCCAATTCCCCAACTGAGTCTCCCTCAGCCCAGTTGTGTCACGTTGGTGACACTAAGCTATCCAGCACACGTGGTAATGGATCTAACATGGTGAGCAGCATCATGGTGGCTTCATTCCAGTCACAACCTGTCTGCTCTTGTCTCCGCTGACACCAGGATGCTCGGCATAGTTCCAGTTCTGACAGCCTCAAGGTCCTTTGTAAAGCTCCACATGTCACTCCAACAGCAGGGAGGCTAAGCAGGAAAACACGCAGGGGTCCCTTGGCCATTCTTGATAGCTGTGACACAAGATGGTTACACTCAAGCCAAGATGGATCCTGGCCTGATACACTGAGGCTCTGTTGTGTTTGGGTAGCTAGAGCCATGGGTGCCAACTGCCTGACTTCCCTTCATCAGGAACCATCTGCCCATGGTCAGAGAGCAAGTCCTTCACTGCTTCCCCCCACCCCCAGTTGCTGTCTCTCCATCCAGACATTTAATTCAGATGAGGCCACCTGACAGCCACACTGGGACACTGGGTGAATCTCATACACATACACGTCCGGCTGGGTTGAAGACAGGTGCATTCTTCAGCATCAGCCAAGACCAGAACTGACTGGGGTCAGTGGCCTGTGTGGGGGTGTGGGCAAGACTCAGCTGTAGTGGAGACGAGAGAAAAGCCTGGTCAGGAAATGTCCCCTTCCAAGCTGCTCTCCTCTTCCTCCTCCGATCCTCAGAGAGCTTCTGGAATGGTCTTGTTCACTGCATCCCTGTGCCTGCACACTGTGCCCTGGAGCCACACTTCCCTTGAGAAAAGGGAATATCAAGAATATCAAGCTGTACTGGGCACAGTGTACAACTTATCTGAGCCTAGTGTTCTCTCTGGGGCATGGGCTGGTGAGAAAACCAGACAGGCTTTGCTGCCCATCCCTTCTTTGTCCACTAGGTGGTACTGGTGTTCAGCTGAAGCCTCCCAAAGCCATTTCTGAGTTGTTTTCCCATTGCATTGGGGTCATTTTTCTATTGGCTGCAATGACCTCTGGACCAAGGATACTGACAGAATCCCCAACTCTGAAGTGACAGCAAGTTTAAGTGAGTTTTCTTGTGGTGTCACTGGGCAAGCTGAGCTTTTCTAGGACAGAGCTTTAGGAAGTCGAGTTGGGATGGGCTCTGCTTGTGAACCTCGAGGACGAGTCTCTCATTTTTCTCTTTCAGGTGAATCTGCAGCCCCATCCTACTGCTCCGCCCTGACTCTGCTGCAGGCCGCGATCCCTTTGTGAGTTCCAAGCGCCAGCCCTGATCTACAGATGAGTCCTGTTTCAGTTTCTCTCACAGCAGGACAGCTTCGGGCTTACAGGCAGGACCCTGTTTTGAAACAGACAAAAAAAAAAACAAAGAATGATGAACTTAGTGCAAGAGCTGGAAAGAATTGGCAGAAGGGAATACTCCATCCAGAGGGACGTGAGGAAGCGCGGCTGTGTGAATCGGTTGCTTCATGTGTGATTTTATCTTTTTCCTTCCATTATGTGTTTGATGATGTTATTGATTTTCGTATATGAAACCATCCCTGTATCTCTGGTATGAACCAACTTGGTCATGATGGATGATTCTTTTATGTGGGTTTTATGGTATTTCCTTTTTTTTTTTTTAGTTCTGTTGTCATTCTTTGCATCTGTTTCTTGTTGGATCTAGAGTGATTCTGTTTCACTAGAAGGAATTGGGAGAATTCCCTTTGTGTATCTTCTAAACCGTTCGGAGTAATAATGGTTGTAGGTCTTTTTTAAATTTGTTTTTATTAATCCTTCTAAACATTCGTCTGGGCCTGGGCTTTTGTTTATGTGGGAGCTTCTTATTCACATCTTCAATTTCTTCATGTGTTTGGTTCTGTTATAAGCTTTCGTCTCTGTCTAGGTAGATTATTGATTCCAGGATTTAAGATCTTCATCTATTTCTTCTCTATGTTTTCAAACTTGGGAGAGTATAGTTTCTTCGAAGTATTCCCTGTATGATTTTCTGGATCTTTTCCTTGTCTGTTGTGCTATATTTCCCTTTTCTCAGGATTTGTATTGATTGGATTGTTCCTTCTTTATTTTGGTTAACTCGGGCTAGAGTTTGTTATTTTGTTTATCTTCTCAAGAACCAACTTTGGATTCAATGATTTTTTGTATTGTTTCTTGCTTCTATTTCATTGATTTCTCTTGATTTTTGTTATTGCTTCTGTCTGATGCATTAGGGTTCTCTGTTGTTGCCTCTCAAGTGCCTTTTACTGCATTTTAGATCATTCCCTGTGCTCTTTCTGTTTTTCTAATGTGGCACCAGGGCTATATAAACTTCCCTCTTAGGCTTGCTTTTAAGAGCTATCCCAATTTGGTTGTGTTGTTGTCATTTGTCATTCAGTTCCAGTGAATGCTTTTATTTTCTTTCTTTATCTCTTCCTTGACCCCTTCACTTTTTCAAGATGTTTTGTGTTAGCTCCTCCATGTGTTCTTGTAGCATAGCGGCTTTGTTCCTGTGATATTGATCTTATGCACGTGGTGTGATAGAATGCCACTGAATTATTTCCAATCGTTTTTGTATTTGTGGCGGTTTTCTTCTCTGCCCCAGTATGTGGTCGATTTCTGGACGAATGTTCTTGGGGTGCTGAGTAGAAAGTTGTATTCTCTGGTATTAGATGTGAATAATTCGACATAGATCTATGCAGGTCCATTTTGATTTCATATGCTTCATGTTCAGAGTCTCTCTATTTTAATTTCTAGTTGACCTGTCATAATGACACTGTTGTGGGTATTAAGACCCACGTCCTCTATGAGTGTATGGGTCTAGTGTGTGACTTGTGGTCTGGAGAATTCTTTAAAAGTTTGTGCACAGGTTTGGTCCATATATATTCATAATTGGAATCTTTTGTGAATTGTTCCTTTGATAAAAATGTAATGGCTTTTGACTCTCGATTTCTTTACTTTGAAGTCTATCTTGTTCTGATATTACAAATAGCAACACCTGCTTTCTTTTTAGTACCATTTGCTTGCGAATATTTTTCTTCATCCTTCACTTTAAGTGGTGCCATCTTGAGGTTAACATATGTTACTTCTAGACAGCATATCAATGGCTTTAGTTTCCTATCAACTCCTAATCCAATCTCCCAGTCTATGTCTTTTGATTGGAATTCTAGGTTCCATTAATATTTAATGTTAGACTGATAGTGTTTGTGTTTCTTTCCTTCGGCACTATTATCCATTTGTCGGTTTTGTTTAGGTTTATACTTCTGCATTTATGCTTTTATCGATTTCTTCTTCAGGTCCTGGGATGCTTGCTCCTTTCTTCTTGCTATTTGATTGCTTCAAGTATTTCTTTGAAGGGTTGGTTTTCTGGACATGTATTCTTTCTTTTTTTATTATTTATTGTTTTTATTTGTTACTTTTTTTTTTTTTTATTCATACATTAATAAACAGTTCGTCATAACATTGCTTTACTCAGTATATCATAAGTACCAATAGGTAATTGTGCATTTTGGCACGATACTAATGTCCCATTTGAACAACGCCAAGTGTTCCCATTAGTCCAGTTTGGAGAGCTTGTATCGCACAGGCATGTTAGATCAATAGGGAAGTCCAGACTATAATATATCCTTAGTCTCATATCGCCCTCTCTCCCGCAGCCTTACTTCTACCACACCTCCTTCTTCTGCAATTTATTCCCTGGGTCTGGAAGGGGCACACTGGGTGTAGAAGAAAACACGGTCTACTTCTTTGGATTGTCATTTTGAGCTCTAGGTTGTTCAGGTTGTTTTCCATTGATGGGTTGACAGCTTATCCAGAGACACCTTTTTGAGTCAGGACTCATTCATTTCATTAGGTTTTCAAATTTAGTGGTACTATAAGGTTTTTGAAGTATTCCTGAACAAAAGGTAGACTTAATACATATTGCCGATGTGACAGAGCATCGTTTTAAGTCATTTAGTACTAATTGATTATGTCATAGTTATCTCTGGAGCAGTGACACATATGGCGGATTGCTATGCTAATTCCGCAAAATTGTGGTTTCTCGTTATATATGGTATTGATTTACAGTTCTTATTTGCCCTCTTTGATATATCATTCTATCCCTAACACACTTAGTTGGAACATCAGTCCACTGTGAGTTATTCCTCCAAGAAGAGAGCTAATAGCCAAAATAATAGTATTCTTAGGTATATTATATAAGACACATTGATCTGCTCACGTTGTATGCACATTATCTTCCAGCGTCTCGAGTATTTTAGCTGATTACCTTGACGGTATGGAGATTTGCTTGTCTCAGGGAGACCATTATTTTACTGTATTGCTTTAGTTGCCTTTTTTTGGTAATATCTCTCTTTGCATTTTCCAAATGTCCAGTTTACACTTAAAAGCAAGTGCCGTTCTAATGAATTCATTGTCTTATTATCCATGCTGCACACCTAGTTGCTTCAGCATATATAGCTGATTTTCTGCCTTCTCCTTGCATATTTCTCCACTTATAGGCCAACAAGATTCTCTCCTTCCAAATAAGATAGCTATATATCCAGGTGGCCTGTGGTTTTAATCCCCTATGCAATATGGCCTCAATCCTAGCAGTATGATAGTTCCATTGCTGATGATCAGAGCATTTTCTTATAATATATTTTGCCTTAATTACTATCAAGCTTTATAAAACACTTTAACTATTTTGAATTTGGCTCTAGATTTAGAGAATTATCCTTTCATCATTCCTATGTCTATCAGTCAACTTTTAAAATGAAGCGTAGTATATCCTGTTGTGTACTGTAGGAAATTGACCTACTGTAACAATGGCTTCCATAATACAGTTTACAGAGTGGTTTCTCAATGTACCATGTCAGGTGTCTCCCGAACACAGGGAGAGGAGGAAGTTGCTCAGGATTTCGGCGATAATAAACTTGCAGTATTATCCAGGATTATATATAGTTAACCCCAATAGATCAGAGAGAGCGCAGGGTGCGGTGACGTCAGCAGTTCTGAGCCGCTGTCGTAATGTGCAGATGGGCAGCCGCTCGCGCATGCCTCCAGCCATCCGCATAGCCATTAAGTTGGGAGGTGAGCAGAGATTGGGTTGATGACCTAGGTACATAAATGTGCTGCCCAGCTAGGTCGCAAGCTGCGCACAATCGTTATAAGTTGCAAGTAGGAGTGGAACACAGAGTCCAGGTCGGATCCCCAGAAAGAGAATGACGTACCCCACTCCTCCTCCACTCGGTGTGCTATTGTCTTGGTGTGGGGATGGTGGTCGTAAAGTGACCCGATTGAGCAAAGTGGCCTAATTGTATTCAACACGAGCTACCCAAATCAGGAGCAACGCAGAAGCCAAAAATAGTTGACCCAAATCAGTGGGCGCAGACGAAGGCGATCCGAAGTTGGATATAGATAAATTTACACGCCTAGGCTTATAACCTGGGCTTCGTTGATTCTGTGGGTAGTATTAAGTAAAGTGGGTTTGTTTATTTTATTATAAGATGGGTTGGGTAGTAAGGCAGAAACAAATGAGGATATGGGCCACCTGTTGAGTGGACCGTAAACCTCAAGATAACAATTGATAATACGAAAACAAGTCACAGGTAGAGAGACTCCATGAGGCCACATAGTGAGACCCAGCACCAATGAACCCTTATCACCTCTTATTATATGAACTAAGCGAACACAATTGCAGCAATGCCTGATAAAATATAGCCCGAACGTCCGCATGGTAGAAATAGTTGCTGGGGGCTTAGGGGTGTTAGTGATCCGGTCGAGAAATAAAAGTTGGACCCAAAAACACTGGTCGTCGTATGTGTCCATATATACTGACGAAGACTGCTACTTTTAGTCGAGTGTACAAAGAGGTTAACCGGTTAAAGGGAGGCCGGAAATGTGGCCGTACAAGGGAAAAGATAATGGAGCATCTGGTGATGTGGTAAATCAGACAATATTTAAATGAGACCAACCTCTACAGATTCTACATGTACAATAGTTAATTATAACCTAATGCGACGCATGGTGAGTGTGCACCCATCTAGGGCAAATTGGCACAATGAGGTTCAGATGGTCGCGGCTGTGAGTGTGGGGGTTGATTGCACAACGCCGCAGATGAAAACCAAGGTGGCAAGCAGTAATTGTGTGGCTCCTCACGCATCGTGCCCCACAAGTCCTGAAGCTCCCACCATCACTGAGGTGCGTGGATAGCTAGCAGTGATCAAATAAGCCAGGAATCAGTAGACCATGCTTAAGGTGTACCATCACGCCCGACGGCAGCCCCTACAGAATAACCACTTCATATCTCTCTCCACCAGATGCCAGGCTGAGATAGCTATCACGAGATTTGAGCTTGAGGGACATAGAAGACGATCTAGCCAGAGCTGACTGTCGTAGTACTTACTCGACATCGCGGCTCCGCACATAAGCGTGATGGACCGCGCCATGCCGAAAAGCGCAATTACAAAACTTAATTAATGGCTATCCAAATTCCTATAAGAATCTCACTATATTATGTATGTTAACAGTCTTAAGACGTATTAGTACGTAAACACATATGAAGCTTTATGTCCCACCCCCACCAAGTAGAGCATAGCCATACGTGGCATGAAATCCCACCCAAGTATTAAGCTGATGGTCATTACAATCCCTCATCAGTGAGAATGTTCAGGAGGTCCTGCAGTTAGAAAGTATTTCTCGGTGTTGTTTGGGTGTGATATTTGGTAGATGTCTGTATGTTCCATTTGTTGTATTGTATTTATTGTTCAGTTCTGATGTCCTCTGTTTATTTTTTGTCATGTTTTTATCTTATCCATAATGGGCTGCAGTGGAGGTGTTGTTGAACTTCTCCCACTATTAATTAGTGTTTAGGATTAATCTGTGTCTTGAGGACCTGCAATGGTTGTTCATTAATGGGTTGGGGTGCAACGCAGAGTTTTGGTATGCATAGACAATTAGGAGTTGTGAAAGTCTTTCATAGGATGGCCGCTATAATTGAGAGAGTTCCGAATCAATCAAAGAAAGTGGGGAGATACAATGCACGAGGATGGTGAGGCTATACCTATTGTAAATGGTCGGTCCCTGGCCATCATTTGCTTACTGTTTCGCCTGACATTAGCAGGATGATGGATGCGTGGATGGACTTTGAGGGGAAGTAGGCGCCTCGATGCTAAGTGGTGAGACTCCAACAAGACGGGAGGATGCAGGTGCCGTAACTGACGTCACGGAGTCCTTCCAAGTCACCAAGACCGTGCTGTCTATAGAGGTAAGGGCAAATCCGAGCCACAGCCGCCCAGGCTACAAGCACAGTGACAGCAGGGGGACCGGACCACCGCTCGGCGGTGACCAAATTATCAAGGCTACAGCTGAGAGACTCTGACCTGGGCTTGGTGCCCCGGCCTCAATATCCAGCACTCTGGCCCAGATTAGCCAAAGGCTCGCGCGTAACAGGTGCGCGTCGGAGGAACAAGAGGGCGAGGGCTACCAACTTAAAACGCGGAGGAGAGTAAGGGGCGGTAATAAGATATGAAACTGCCTGTGTGCTCTACGTATTAGGAGTCAAGGAGAGAAGAGACCAGCAGTGGGACCGGATAAGAGGATACGGCGTGGAACAGTCCAGCGGAAATGGTACAGTGAGGGGTAGGACGATTCATGAGTGACCGTCTTATGGTGGTGGTGAGACGGATGCGACGAGGTGAATTAAGAAGGATGTGGAAGCGATGTCGTCGCAGATGTACAAGCGGCTGGACAACCCGAGAATGGATAAGGCTGCATCCAGGGACTCACGCTAAATAGATCTAGTTCGACAACCGTAGGGGCTCCTCAGAGGGGGGAAGGCCGTAGAGCTGGTACTGGAGGGCTGCTGCCGTACCGGAGGGGGATTGAGGGGCAACGAGGTGCTATTCGTGTCGGATAGGGTCTGTGACGTATATCCTACCGGCAACGAGGGAAGGCGCATGTGGGTAGTGCGGCAGGGCAGGTCCGTTGGCTTGGACGGCGTGGGGTTGGCCAGCGCTGTGATCTGTGATGGGGATACATTGACACATTGGTTCCAGTTTGTGACAGTGTCGTGGTGTTAAGAGGTGTTCTAAGGGATATAGGTTGGGGGGACAAAAAAGGGAATGTTGAGGGAACTTTCCCACCCTGTTGATGGAAAGTGGGATTTTGTGTTGTCATAGTGTTCTGCTAAACCATACGTGTGGGACGCGCAAAAAGCAATAGTGTAGGGAATTCACTTTACTCCTTAGAGGCAGGACCATATCTTTGGTGGAATATTGCCATATCCGAACAGGAAATTCGTGGACACCGCAGGGCAGTTGTGGTTGCGTGGGACTAGACAGTGAGGTAGTGCGATATTGCAGTCATAATGCAAACGTATGTGCCGAGTAGATGGGCTGAATAGAGATAACCGACAAAGGGTTATATAGTAGGACGTAGTCAATACATTGCCATGACGTCGAACATAACACTCAAAAAACTGACATTGTTTGCCATGGAGAGGAGAACAGGTGGAGAGTGTGAGCCTCATAAGGGAAGCTAGTATAGATACTAAGGTGTGGAAGGAAAAGACCATTGAGTCATTAAACGTAAAGAAGAACGATGCAATATAGCAGGGTAGGAAAAAATAACCCACTGTTGGCCTCGCTCACCCCTCCCCACACTCGTCTCCTCTCCGGGTACACTGTTCTCCTCAAGCTCTGGGTGAGACTGGCATGACGTATCAGGTCGTTCAAGCTTAGGTAAGCCCTCTCACAAGCATGATGGAATGTAATTAACGTGGTTTGTGAGTGCGCCGCATGGCAGTCATACTCAGTACACTGGACGGTGTTTTTACTCTGAACTGCGTACGGACTTTGTTCTGATGGAGGTGGTATATGGTCGATCTCTTATTAATTTGAAGAAGTTAAGTCCTCAGGATGCTCACTCTCATAGAGACCGGGCAAAATATTAGAGTAAGCACTGTCTGAACTTGTGGAGGTAAGAAGCGAATGGTTCTTGGTATACGTGACCACATTTCGGATGCTCAGCGCCCGGCACCTGTGGGTGCGAGGCATGGAGTGTGGGTGGGTGGCCCAGCTTGTTGTCCTTAAGGTGGTTAACTAGTAGCTCTGCATAGGAAATATTTGTATGGCGTGGTCTTTTTTCTAACGGGGCTTATTTGTATAGCGGCAGATATTGTTGACTTGCGAGTCTGAGTGGTGATCACTGATATCCTAGGAAGGGAGATCGGTCGGGCGGCAGTATGGCAAAGACGTAGAGTGGGTTGGTCTTCGGGCTAAAAGGGGAGGCTTTCCTATTCATCTGTCCGCCGCTCCTAGTTCAGTGGCTAGGAGTGTTGAGCAAGGGTGAGGTGTGTCTGGCTGCTCTAATATGGCAGATGAGAGGTTCCCGTCCCCCCAACACTAACTCTCCCGTTCGTTGTCTCGGTCTCGACGGTTCATGTGTGTGGGCGTGATGCCGGCCTCAGGTCGGGTGAGCTCGTAGTGACAGTGATATGCGAGAGTTGTGGGTGTGTTACAAGTTCAGTAATCTCCAAGTATAGCTGTGAGCCGTGTTGATCATAGGTGTGGAAGCATTGGTCGTCACCCAGCCTCGAGTGTGCCCGCGTGGAAGTACTGCCGCGTATGCAGCCGTCTAGGGTCCTCAGCTTGTGGAGATGTCTATACTGGGTGGGTTTGGTTGCGTCTCTCGCGTGGGCTGACAGGCTATGATCGGTGGCGATAATGACAGCAGGGTCATTTTGTTTCCACATTGGGCAACTATATTTGTCGCCCACCAGGGGTGGGCGCGGTCCCGAGGGCGGTGGGAGTGATACTCTCGAAGAAGCGGTGTTGTGAGAGAGTGTTTGAATGCGAGACTCCATGTGTGCCTCAACTTCGACTATATAGCACTTCATTCGGATAGACTGGCGGGCGATTCGTGTATGGAAGCGTGCTCGATTAGGCTGTTCGCGACCTTGTACGCCTCTGCCGGTCCGAACAGATGTGCTGCAGGTTACCCCCATGAGTCGGAGTGTGCGGTCACGACGTACTGAATGTAGCAGCCGTGAACGTGCGCGGGTTTCGATGCGCGGAGTATGTTCTGGATTCTTTGCGATTTGCAGCGTAACTCTAGTGGCGATTCATACTAAGGTGCGAGAGCACTCTAGTGCCGTGACGTGTCCTGTGCCAGCCAGTACGGGTAAAAGACTCGATGACGGTGCCTTCCATGGGTGCTCAGCCTACTGTGTACGTCAACCACTTTGTGGAGGTGCTCGCTGTTATACTCTATAGGCCAGTTTGGACGGCAGTTTATGCCAGTCAACCTGCCAGCGGTTGATTCTCCCTCACGTTAGAGCTCAACGCTTCTCGTTGCAGTTTTTCATATCTCAAGATGCCCCCCTTAGTAGAGTATGGATTCGTTCGAGTTGAGCGCACCAGATGTTCGTCCGATTTGATGATCCCACTTACACGCAGTCTGCCGTTCTTGGCGAATGGGTTGGCTGTCAGGTGCTGTCTTCCTAATTAAAGATTGCGAGAGTTAGTGCTTGCCAAACCGGAAATATAAAACCGATGTCCTAGCGGGAGATGTGGGTACTGTGGATCTTGTGCCCAAGAAAGGGTGCGAAGGAGCCTGATCGTGTGCTTAGTCTTCTACATAGGATACTATCGTTGTGCAGTAAGTAATCTGTGCCTCTAGCGGATCCTGTTAAGAGAATTATCCATGTAGGGTGAGTTCTCCTATAGCTGACTAGAATAGCGCCGCTGTTTCCAAATTTGTCGTGTGCGTTGTGTTTAGTAGCGATTGGAAATGTAGTGTTTCGGGTGTATGGAGTGCATGTTAGTGTTTCTGTTGTGATTTCGTGTGGGATACTTTGCGCGTGAAATTTTCTGGTGGCTACGGTCGAGGGGGAGCACTCGAAGGCGATGAGTGTAGAGCCTGAGCCGGCTGCAGTGCTAGGGTGTTGGGCGATGGCACTAAAGGTACGACGGAGGGGCGAAGAGGGTGAGCCTGCCACTGTACGGAAGGCGGTAATCGGGCTAGAGTGCCGGTGGATAGATCCGACTAATCAGGTCCCGTGTGATGTGGAGACAAGCGAGCAGCACGCGCATAGTAAAGTAGGTCCGTAATGCGCGCCGCGACACAGGTGCTCACAGCAACGTTCGCGGTTTTAGTGTGAGTCGCGTGGCTGGCCGATGCGCCGAGAGGTCAAGTAGTTGGCAAGCAACATAGTGGAAGGAAGTGCGAAGTGTGATCAGTGTGTGGACACTTGCTCTCGCCGAGTCTTCCACCTAAGGGAAGGCCGGATGGTACGCTCAGGCCCTCAATTTCGGAGCGCCCAGCTAGAGATGGGCGCGAAGAGGCAGTTTCTGCCCTTGTGTAGCGCGTCTGTTATAACATGAGCTGAAGTTTCGACCTCTCACACATGCCCTCATTCTACGCGACTGATGCCACTTCGTAAGATCCATGAAGAGTAGATGTAACAAAATTGCTTGTCAAAGGCTCCCCGTCAGTGCAAGGAGATGAGGGGGGGTATTAGTACTCGGCTTTCCAGGGCATTATAACAAATAAGAGATGCAGACAATCTACTGATATGCTATATTAGATGATTTCTATCAGCGTGCGATGTAACACAATCCTCTACCAATTCAAATGTAAGTCCATACTGGATGTGTTCCAGGAGATTGAATCTTTAACTGAAGTGGTGGGCTGTAGTATTGCAAGTCCCATGGATCCTGGTTTTTGAGAAGTTGGTCAGTCTGGGTCTAGCTATATATTCCTAAGTAAGAAGGGCATGGGGCCGCGGCTTGCGAATATAATTTCCTATTAATTAGTGTAAGTTAGCGTCGATATGAGCGGTCTTGCAAGAGATAAAGATCAAGCGGATACAATTTTCTACCTTTCACCCTTTCCCGTTTGGAGCCTTTTCTTTATTACCACTATCGATCTATTTTTTCTCATCTAGTAAATAGTAGTCACAGGTCTTTTGAAATATTTTAAGAAGTCTGCTGTAAACCTTCTGGGCCTTGGCCATTTTGAGTTATCAGCTAAGGCTGTTAATACATCTCTACGTCAAATTTCCATCTAATATATATTATCTAGTTATCTACAATCTTACATCTTGTCCAATCTCTCTTGGTTTGAGCTTTTGATTCTCGAGCACAACTATCAATTATTATTCCTGAATCCAATTTTCTTTTCTTAGCGATTTTTCAAACTTAGTAAGAGTATAAACGATGTATTAGAAGTAATCCATGTGGCTGGACTTTCGATCTGAGTGCGACTTTGATAATCTTGAAACCCCTTTTTATCTACAGCGTTCATTACTTTAACTTGATCTATTGACGTGGTTATCTCCCCATTTCCTTCGCGTGATAACTGGAGTAGAGTCTAACAAGGCGTGCTAACCTAGATCTCTCAATAAATTTATTTCCATATGATTGAAGACCAGAACTTATGATCAATATATCATAATATTTTTGATATGTGCTTTCTTTGTAGTAACTATATTACTAATTCAGATTCTCTGCTCTAATATGCCTTTGAGTCAATAATAATAATCATTCTGTGTCTAGATGTCTATAATAAGGCTGTTCATTTGTTGTTATATGCTCAGTCGAAAGTACATATAACTCTTCTCTTGTATAGATACATTCGTCAGTTGTTTCTCACTGTTTGTCTTACCATGTAGGCAATTTTAGGAGCGGAATAGTACTTCCCTCTTTGAGGACTGCGTCCTATTTAAAAGCACCTTATTTAGGAGTTTGCTAAGTACTCTAGATAGTCATTGCCCTTCACAATTCCTAGTGATAATAATGTTTATTTTATAACATTGTTTTATTTCTTCCTTACCGTCATTCAGTATTATCTATCAAACTGAATAGTTCTCTGGTTTTTTCTCCTACTTTGTACTCTGTTTAGTCTGTATGGGATATCAATCCTATTAGTGTGTGAAATGATTATTCTAAAAGGTGACACTCGATGGGTCTATGTGGAATAGAATGGCATCAATATATTTTCTTCAATATAACTTGTTGAGGTGTTTCCCTGCCCATATAGTGGTCTATCTTTACATGTAATTCTTTTCATCTTTTTATGAGATATCGTCATAGGAAGGGGGTTTTTCTCTACTACATGGGCAACATAATAGAATACGACATATTTGCCTGCAGGGGTATAGTGAACCCTGGCTTGGGCATCTAGTTGTCGCTTAACAACTGACTTTGGTTGTTCCAGGTCAGTCATTGTAGTTCGAGTAGGTTTGGTTAGAAGTCAGTTGGAATTCATAATAGGTTCCCCTTATAGTCACTCTTCTGTTCTCATTGGGTGACGTGAAAGATTTAGTATAGCACTTGGGTCCTTGAGGTGTCACATTTACCGGACCGTATACGGACATGTGGGTATGAGGGAGACCCCATGTCTGGTGTTGCGTAGACCTCCTGGGTCCATGCTCATCTCGACGTACTCCTATTGCTTCTCGTATTTTATTGTTAGGTCCTTTTAGTTAGAAGTCAGTTTATTATCTGTTGGAAAATCTCGAAGTAAGCCATCTCCCTTCGGAGGTCTCGGATCTCCAATCCCGTCAGTAGTGCTCCTCACAGGTAGCGGAAAGGCGTCTCTGAAATGTGTTCGCACTACGTGTCCCAGCGCAGTTGCACTGGTGCGTTCCACTTATAACATACCAGCAGGCTTCGATGAACATCTCTGCACTCTGGAATTTTAGGTGGTTCTGTCTTAATCTTCCAAGGGCATCCTGAAAGTCTTAGGTGAGCTGGGCTTCCTCGCATCTCACGTGGCATCGCGACGGCCTGTTCACGACAATGTCCTATTCCACGGCTATGCTAGACTTGAGCAAGACAGAAGAGAATATGAAAATATAACCTTTATACATGCATCAATACTCACTACGTGTAGTATGCTCCCTCCTTATTGTGAGCTTCGCAGAGGACGTGCCGTATAGGAACTCGGAATAGGCGCTCACACGGGTCCGACTGTCGCCTAAGTCTTGTTATCAGTGACGCTTACAAGGTTTTTGCACGCGCGGTGATCTCGACTTCACTTCCTATGAAGCTGGTCTTCATTCGCAGACGCATTTTCTGAATCCTTTGATTGGCTACTTTGATACACAGTCAACACTTATGCGGCTGTAAGATGTGGTCAATTTGCTTCTAAAGTACTACGACCTCGTCCTCGCCCATCCGCGACGCGGACGTCCCACGTTATCCAAGCCTCCTCCGCAATCGCACCGCTCCTGATCTCTCCCCTCACCTCCATCCTCTGTCGTGTGTGTGCAGACAAAGTTAAAGAGCACTCCGCGTTAGGTGGAAGACGTCCCCGGCCAGCTAGGCGAGTTGGCGCCAGTACTCAGGATATCAGAACACGAATCGGCTGGAACCACACTTGACAAGAGAATCAATGTGATGGAGACAGGAGGCAGAATCAAGGACGTCACTAAAAAAATACGAATTAAGGAGCTCGAGGACAGCAATGGAACGTAAACAAGTTGGAAGCAGAAGGCCTAATCCCGCAGCCACTATGTGACAAGAGAAGGGATAAGGGAAGGCAAACCCATAACTAAGAAGCAGGCAGAGCATGCAAAAATATTAGAAGGCTCCAAAGAATTGTGAGATACTTAGAAACAATCAAAGAGATCACTATGACAAAGTCTAAACAGAAGGAGAGAAAGGCAACAGGCCCGTGCACCACCTCAATCCAACCCAATAGTCGTAAATAATACGAACACAGATGCAGGGCATTAAGCAAATAACCGAGAGCGCGCGGCCAGGGAGCGAGGTTACGAAGCATGAATCAGTACCGCTGGTTACGAGGATTAACACAGGGAAACAACTAAAAACTCAATGCCTGGTACAGAAGACTGACACTATGCCTGAGAAAACTAAATTAGAAATTCCAAAGATGGCATAAGAGACCAGGGAAAGGCTGGAGTGTAAGCGAGCGCAGAAAGAGTGCTCCAACAAACGCTAGCCCCAGAGAACATGAGAACAACATGTAAACGGCGGAGTGGGGAAGCCCGAAGCAATTTATGACTGCAAGTATGCAACAGAAAAATCAATAAGCATATAGAAGTTATCTGGCGTAAGCATAAAAAAAAAGCAATAGCCAAATACAGAACTACGAGAAGCCATAAACCTCCAAAACAGAGGAGCAAACTAGAAAAAAGGAAAAACGAAGTGCCGCAGAACCAAAAGGACCATCAGTAGGTATGTAGAGAGCACAATGCCAGCAGACCACAGACACACAAGCACGAGAGAGAAGACACCAAAGAATCTGAAATGTCACCAAAGAGGGCAGAAGAAGGGAACAGAGAGGACCATAAAAGAAGAGTCGCGTATGAATGTGAAATAAAGGGGCCGAAGGTTGGAAGAACAAGGACAGGGAAAGCCGTCGGAGGAGTGTAAATTGAATAAATCAAGAAAGACTCAAAAGGGAAGCAGGCGACTGCAGACGCCGAGCGAGGTTAACCACAGGATGAGTATAAAGATACAATCAAAATGCCAACCAATTACCGACCCCTAGGGACTAACAAACAACAAAATAGGGCGGAAAGGTGAATATGAGGGTGAAGGAAAAAGACACGGAAGAGAGAGAAACCTAATGCGCAGAGTAGGACTAGAAAGCAAGAGAAAAAAGAGGCAACGGTCGCGAAGAGCAGACCGCCCACACCCCAATACGACACAGCAGCAAGCGAGAACGTACAGATAGCAAATACTAAAAAACGACTCGACTCAGTATGCCCGATGCATTACTTATCACACCAGGCACCGATGGCAAGGTAGAGAAACTGAAAGAAATCCAATAAGCGGACCGAAGGTCGAAAAGCACACGAAAGACAAAGCGCGGTTGCAACACGGCAGGCGAGAACACGCTAGTGTAAGCAATCCGAACAGCCGTGCTCGACAATCAATCAACGCAGATGGAAACCAACTACGAGAAAAAATACAGGAACAGATGCGGGCCCACAACACTAGAGGCACGAGATACAAATAGAGGAGGCGAGCAAAACTTGACAGGCGCTATATTTGACAAAGCCGAGTCGCTACAGACGAAGGGTTGATTGTCTGCTGAGAAAATTTCCCTAACATGAAAAAGGAACAACGAAGAACAGCGAAAGTTTTAGGACGATGAGACTCAGCAACACACAGGGATCAAGGGCAGTTAGGGCTGACCAGGTCACTGAGACAACAACAAATAACGCACGTAAGGATCAACAGAGCAAGAAATAGTAGAATAACAAAAATCCAGGACAATTATCAATTGAGTCAATAAAACAAAGAAGAACCATACGAATAAAATCAATTAATCCAAAAATTTGTTCCTTTTTTAAAAAAATAAAAAAAAAAAAAAAAAAAAAAAAAAAAAAAAAAAAAAAACCAACCCAAATCAATCAGAACCTGTTGGATGTAAGGAAAAGTCACAACATACAATGGGAAAGAATCCAGACAACCCATAGAGAGGGTCACTACTGTCAAAAACTGCCCATGGGTATTTACCGTCTAACTAATTAAAACAGAAGAGGAGCCAAAGAATGGAATATCATAAAAATCTCCTATTGTAGATCACCAAATCAACTCAACCAAGACGAGATTGCATTAAATATCCAATAATATTGAATAATATTAGTTGAAGTAACCATGTCCTCCCATCCAAAAAAATCCAGCCCATGAAATTTCTCACGCATAGATATCGAGGGTATAAAATAATATCACAAAGACCCACGCAACCACCACCACTACTACTCCCAAGGGTTTTACACACTACTTATACAAACAGAGCGAATCCTCCCAATCCACTCTAGTCTAAAGCCCATTGCATCACACTCCGTAACAACCAGAAAAACAACGCAGAACGACGCCTCAACCAAAAAATGGAAACGAAGTGAGCCACAACCTAAATACAACACAGAATCCAAAATTCTAAACAGGATACTGCCCAATCGCATACAGACCCACATAAAAAGGTCATCCATCAAGACAAAGTTTGATCACCAATATAGATTCAACATATGGTAAATCAAATTAAATATTCAACAATAAATGATAAACGAAAAAGCAACACCACTTCATCTCAATTTGATGCTTCCCTATACAAAATGTAAGACTCCTTATTGGTTTAAAGCGCTATACAAGAATCATTTCCTCAACTTGTAATCAAAAGCCAATTAACAGTTATGAAAACCTACACCAGAAGTGATCACTAAAACAAAATGAAAGTACGACACGTCCCCTTAAGTAGAAACTACGGCAACTCCCCCTTGCAGCCAACATCGCCTTTTGTAAGTATATGGCTTAAAAACCTTTTACAGGTAGTTGCAAGTAAGCCAAAGAATGAAATTGAGGAAAATCTCTAAGCGAAAAAATTAAGGGTGAAGAGTCAAGCTACACTTTTTGCTGATGATACGATAGTTTACCTAAAGGATAATAAAAACTCCACCAGAAAAAAAAAAAAAAAAAAAAAAAAAAAAAAAAAAAAAAAAAAAAAAAAAATAAATCTATAAAAATCATTAGCCTTTATCGTACACCAACAAATAAGGCAAGCAAAAAACTACAAGAACCTTCCACTAAAGGTGAGGCCTCAAAAACAATAAGAAGTGAACCTAGAACATCCATAACCACAAGCACCCAAGAGTCCACACCCCAGAACAAAAGGATGAAAGACAGGAGAGCAAAGAGAAGAGTGGAAAAGGAACGGCACAAGATGACAAACCTCCCAAGTGTATCCAAAGGTTGTTTGTGTAAAAAAGGAAGCCCAAAAAAATGTCCATTCTACCTAAACCTAAGAGATCAATTAACCATTGGCAAATGCCCAACTCGCAATCACCCAAACTTCTTCACAGGGTTCTGTGCAGCAAAAGAAGAATCCTCATCGGATTGGGAAGAAGCAACAAACCGGTGGGCCAAAGCCAAGCAACCCTGTAGTAAACGGCAATTACAGCGTTCATCTCATACAGACTTAAAGAACTTATACTACAGGGCTATAGGTCATAAAAACAGGCTTGAGAGGTCTAGCACAAAAGGAGACGCATCCATTAGCGATGAAAGAAAGACAGCAAGGAATTGCCAAACCGCGACAGTCACAACTTCAGGCACACGCTTCAGAGTCTGCATAAAGGCGGCCAAAGCAGAAGAGACGAACAACAACCAGAGCAAACAGCGAATGCTGTTAACAAGGTGTCATATAAACGGCAACTGAAATCACCGACGATCGAATAAATAAAACCCCCAGCCCCGCTCACCTGCACAAAACCAATTCCAGATGAAGAGAAAGACCTCAACTATGAGAACGCCAGACAAACTCGTGTGACACAGGGCAAGTAGTAAGTAAAAGAAGCCAGGCTTAGGCATGCATGACATACAAACATAAAAAGACTTCCTAAATCAACAGCAGCTGCACAAGAAAAAAAAATCGACAATTGACAAATCGGAACTCATTAAACTCAAAAAAGGCTATACTGTCACATCACAAAAAACAGATAACGCGGAAGTGAAAAGGAAAGCCACCCACTGATAAAACTCTATATTACTAGGCATAATACATACACAAAAGTTAAATATCTTCAGAGATAGTACAACGACTCAAAAGACCAACAAAAAGGCGGAGAAGGACAAAAGATAAGATCGACTCAAGAAGATGGTAGACCAACATAAGAATAGAACTTCAAGTAGAGCAGACATAGAGCACAGCCTGTTAAAGAAACACATCTTAAAAAATACTGTCTCAACGGCAACATAATGTAAACGGAAAGATCTAGCCAAAGTAAGCCACCCCGAAAAATATGCCAGACACACTCGCAGCAAAGGACTGGCCAGGATCAAGTGGTGAAAGAAACAGACTTGAGACCCAATGGCTAGCAAGGTGGGCTGGAGAAGGCCAGAAACACTCATCCCATGCTGGAGTTGGTTCAAATGTAAACTCTCTAGCACAACCAGGCTATGTCGAGCAGCCAGGAAACCTATAGCCACTCAAAAAAAAAATGATGCTGCCATTTAACCCAGTCATACAACTCCACAGAGCGTACAGTAACCCAGCAAGCACTCAGTCGTACTCAGAAAATACATGCGCGAGCATGACAGTGTGTAGAGTCACCTGCATTCGCACAACTACGCAGAAGAATCTAAACGAGACAAGGAAATTCCCTCAACTGGACGCCTGAGATAGAAATGTGTACGCAGCAGTACACAATGCTATGTGCTAAATAAACCAAGCACATAAAAGGAAGAAAGATAATCATGAGAACTTCAACAAAGTAAAGATGGATGTAGCTATAGATATTTAATTGATATAATGAAGTACACAATCACGAAAGCGAAACCGCAACAATAAAGTAAGTCCTCATCTTATGGCCCATAGCATCCAAGGAGACCCACGTATATCAACTATTTCTTGTGGTATGATGATGGAAAGTGGAACCAACAGAGGCGAAGACAATTGCGATCTTAATGAAACTGTACTTGGAAGTGATGAGACCGAAAGGGGCTGGAAGAGACCGAGTTCTATGAGATTTAGTAATGGTACAGGATTTAGAGTTGTTAAGGACACTTGACATTTGTGGTGTTTACTTTATAGAAGTGCTATATAACAAACTTTATTGAAACAAGGTTGACAAATCGGTTCTCTATAATTTTTTTATTCAATTATCATTTTTGAGATAAAGCGCTCTTTTATTTGTAGGATGATTTAACTTAATGAATTAAGTTTATTCCCAAATTAACAACATACAGTTCACCAAAAAGCATCTGGACAAATTTGGAATAAAATTTTACGAGCACCCTTGATCCCTGCCTATAGTAAGATTGTAAGTTACTACAAACGCCTTTTGACCCAAAGCTAGCCAAGAATAAATAAAAAGAAAAATTAAGGAAGTTAAAACATTAAGCATATAGAACTTGTTTTCAAAAACTGTCGAATTTAATCTATAAAACTAACTATGTAAAATTTTGTGCATTCCCACAGTCAAGAAACGCCACCACTCACAAGCTAAAAAAAAGACAAGGCGCGTTTTCCATCGTTAGTTGTTACCAAGAAAGACCAGCAGATGAAGTGACCCATTTAACACTATAAATAAAAAATCTCTAGGACTGGCTACAGGGCAAGGAACATGTCAGTCTGAGTACGCATAGTGCGAGGTAACATCTTTACATAAGGTCCGTAACATAAGACTATCCTTCTAGCAGCCAGCAACAATAATGAGAGACCTCCGGTACCCCTTTTTCACCTTAAACAAAAAAAACGACTAACAGTGGAGGTAATTAATCATCCGCTCTAGAGACTTTAAATTTAACTTACTGATACAGGAAGGTAATCCTCTTGACTAAAATCGTTAAAAACTGCTCTAAGATGACCTAAGAGGGGAAGGTACAAAACAGCACGAACTGTAAAAATAGTTATTCCTATTCCAAAAGACCCGACTACTTAAATACTAAGTCTCTGTTACAGTGTCATGATACAGAAGACCAAAAAAATATGTTTAAACAAAGTAGCACTGATGGAGCAGACACAGTGTGATGATATTTCTTCCAAGTAATGGGTTGCGCCAGGACCCCCCCCGCAGAGAAAGCTCTAAAGCTTATTGCTGTAGAAACTGGATATCGTTGCAGAATAAAAAAGCCTTGTTAAGTAGCACACCCTGCTGATGCACAACACACTAGATCCTGTAACACAATGAAGAAGGAAGATGCTCGTAATGGGCGCTGAGCGGGAACAGAAGATAATACATAGTGCTACAGGCTGAGATGTGAATACCAAGGGCCGAATTTGAGCAAAACCACGAACGAAATAAGAGAGAAGAACGATAGATCGCCTCTTGCTATATCAGAAGCGAACGACGGGCCATGCCAGGGACCAGAAACATCAGCTTTCACCCTCCCTTGCTGAATGACTTTCGAGCCAGTGTGACACATATGGGTCGTTATCCAAAATTTATTTGATTATTAGCTGTCTCCTTGGAAGAATAACTCGCAGAAGTTTGCCACACTGCCCGGGCCCAGAAGCCATAATAACCTGCTCCTGTGATTATGAGGAGGAAGTCCTAATGCCACGGTAACGCAACACTTTCAGAATCTGTCTCGCAGGCGGCAAAAAGAAAGAAAGTAAGTTACCGGTGATTAACACAGGGCAATATCCAGAAGCATCGGTGTCTCCTATAACCAAGGATAGCCTTACCATAGTAAACTAAGCAAGATGTGTTAAAAAGACCACTAATATATCTAAAGCACTTGTCGAGCCTTCGCGGGATATATAGGAGAAGACGTTATCCTGGCACAAACTACCGAGAAGGCATGAACAAAGACGGAAGAGAACACACAGAGTACATGATCATAGAAGGACCAAAAACGAAGCTCCAAGACAAACTAACTTTTTGCTTCCGCGGTAGACGCCTGACGTGCATGTTCCCCGCACTAGCAGCGCTAAGCAAAAAAATCCCTGTGAGAATAGAAAACCTACAGGTAGACTGAGGAACGGCCTAGCCTCCTGTTGAATAAAACTATGACAAATATAGTCTAGACTGAGTGATGAGTAGGATCAGACATGAATGCAACATTCAAGCCTCCATATTACCTATCATGTGAGTTGGCTAACACAAGCTGCTGATGGCAGAATTGATTGTGAGATTATGAAAATAATGAAGAGATGCCTTGATGAAGGCGAGAAAAAAAAAAAAATAAAAAAAATCTAAGTATGTCCACATCTGAACTAATCTGGAATATATAGCAAACAAAGATGCTATTATTTAATTTAATTTGGATTTGTTTTCTCTATATTTTCTAATATGAGGTACACATCACATTAGCTAGGAATAGTCTGAAAAGTGTGCCAAAAGGACACTAAACGTGAAAACCAGCTTTGCTTTTACTTGTGATAATAGGTGACAAATTGTAAAGAATAAAAGGTCATGTAACAATATGGAAGCTGTATCACACGGATAAGAGATACACAGTAGTCCAGTGCATATATATCCCATAACTAGAGCAAACGATTAGTTTGGGTTTATGTGGAACATTGAAGTTACCATACTCAACTCTCCAAGCGGGTATACCACAAAATAATAGTAGGGATGTTTTAAATCTATAGACTAACTGGTTGTTAGATAGTGTAAAGAGGTTACGCGGTTAGAGGGGGTTTGTGTTGTTAAGTTCCAATTTCACCACATATTATGAACATAGAACCATCGGGAGTGTATATTAAATATTAATTGTTTGGGTATCTTATAAAATTGGTTAGTGGTGTCGTTAAGTACAACGAAAGGCCTCTATCAGTATTGTTTCGGAATTAGATACACAACGACATGGGGATATAACCACTCCGGTCATAGTACTCGGCCGGATAAACAGTTTAAAACTAAATGCTGAATCAAGTTGTTCCTTCCCAACTAAGTATACAGTCAATGAAAAACAGTTTGGTAAATTTAATGAAAGTTATGCCTTGGCCCCTGTTTGTATCGATGAGACCGATAAGAGCAACCGTTGACGTAGTCATGATGGAAGCTCAAATAATAAAAAAGCCTAAAAAAAAAAAGAAGAAAAAGAAGCTATAGAGGTTGCCAAAGTCAACTGGTAATTCGGTCATGGGAACCAAATGACGAAAAATGTTGTTCCAGATCCTAAAAAATTTTCTAAGTTTGGTAAAAACTTGAAACTAGCATTAAGAAGGGATTTGTATGGCTTCCATATTGTAAAAGGACACCCAATCGAAACAGCACCTATATACAGCAAAATAAACTATGTCATGTACGTATCAAAATAATACAAACAAACACACAACACAAATCGCCCAATACATAAGGAAAGTCCGTCCAAGCGACCATCTATCTGGAACATTACCAAGAGAGCCGTCCAGCTCACCTAGTCACAAAAAGCTCCTCACTCTTCATCTATCACACGAAACATATCACAGGAGACAGAAATAAGGCGTTATAAATGCCCTAAGAATACTTTCACAGGAGAATTTACTGAGAGAAAGACCTTCCTACCATCTCGCCGTCGTATGTAAGAAAAGGAGGAAGGGAGAGAATAAATGGAATTGTAATGAAAACCAACATCACGTAAACGCAGTTAAAGCACAAAATGGAGTGAGGGAAGGGAAAAAAGATGAGTGGAAGCAGAGGGTTGAGGAGGGGGCCAAATTTTACAAGTGTAATTTCCTAAAAACATATACTACCCTTTTTTAATTTTGACTGTATATGATTGAAACTTTTGTAAAATAATTAGGTGAGCTCGGCTAATCTAGTGATCCAAATTCGCATAGGTAAAGTTATAACTATGAATTAATGTCAAATAATACTACATAAAGCCTACTCAGCATATAATTTTCTGCCTATAATTTGTATATTCGAAAACCCACCCCCCAAATTATAAATGACTTTTGCCTATAATATATATTCAAGAGTAAAAGTCAAAACTCCTATTCCGAAGTACCTGTGTTTGAGCATTAAAAAATTATTAGACGTCACGTGCTATTACAACTCCTCTGAAGTGCCAGAAAGCATTACCAAAGCCCACTAAATCAATTATCAGCAATATCTGGTACTCCCTGTGAGACAAGGGCAAGACTCCTCCTTCAGTATCAGCCACACCTCAAATGCCTGGAGAATACAGTGCAACAGTGGCATCCAAGTATCTATATATATCCAAATCTATTGCATAAGGCTCTCTCCTTTATTATAATAACAATGATATTCCTCTATTTAGATAGTTAAAAGCCACAATAAGAAGACTAATATCCCCCATAATCAAAAAACAGACACATTGTCGCATATTGCATACAATCCAAGAATGTTTCTGCTCACAGCTAACTACATAATAATTAGTTTACTCTTAAATTCCTGTTACATCCAATTGTTTGTCTTTGTTAATCTGAGCTAAAAATGTTATCACTAAAATCGTAACCGACTAAGGAAAAAGACATCGTTAACAACTAGATCCAAAATCTACAACTCCAAAGAGAATGATACTGTTTTCGGGTCGCACACCCTACTTAATAAAATGCACCCCCTTCCCAAATCTCATGTAAACGAAAATGCAGAAGAAAGAGATGACGGTGTTATAATGTAACTCGAAATTTAGGCGAATCAGAGACTACAAAAATATATCTATTCCTAAATTATGGAAATCAACATTCCCTCAACAATCCTCTCCAAACTTTAACTATTGAAGCGTTGTGTTTTGTTCAAACTACATGAACTTGGCAAAATTGCACAATACGCTAATTGATGACAAAGACCAGTAACTCACAATAGTGAACTGTGCAAACAGAACTGTTTCAACATTATATTATTAATCCCTGAAAATAAACAGAGAGAACAAGTGACTTAGATAAATAAGATGATAGAATATATGTCGAGAAAACCAACCCTTCAGAAATACTTGAAGCAATTCAGAATGCAGAAGAGAGGAGCCACTATCCCCACACCCTAAGAGAGGAATAATCATAAAACATCAAATATTCGGAGGAATTAGGAAAACCAGGTAGAAACCCGCAAACCGCGCAAATGATTGAATAATAAAGCAGGAGACAGGAAGGCAACGACCAGAGTACACTACTCAGTCATAACGCCTGTAACAGATGTACGGACTAATTCGCCAATCAAAATTGACATAGACGAGAGGGGTTGATTAGAAGACACAAAGCCCGACAGTAACGTGATATCGTAATACGAAGAATACATAGTGTAAGACCTCAACGAATGAGTACACACAGTCTAAATTAAAGTGATAAAAAAAAAAACCAAGGCGAAATGAGGGGATAGCTAAAGAAGACAAAGCAACGTGGTGGGTGCTATTTATAATGGTAGACAGAAAATAGACTTCCAAATAAAAGAAATCAGAAGAGACTAAGAAAACCATTACATTTTTATCAACAAAACAAAGTCACCAGAAATGATTTCACAATTATAATATATATGCACCAAACCCTGTCAGCCAAACTGTAAAAACAATTTCTCGCAACCACCAAGTCACACACTTAACCCCAATACACTCATATATCTTGATAACCCCCACTGACCCTTTATGACATTCATAACCAATAAAATAAGAACAATCTGAACTAAATGATATAGTATACCAAATGGACCTCAGAGATGTCTACCGAATATTCTACCCTAATACAAGGGAATAACACTTTCTACTCAGCACCCCACTAAACATTCTCCAAAAAATCAACCGCGAGACCACATAGAAATAGCCCACCAAGGGATACAAGATTTGAAAATAATTTCATGGCATTCTATCACACCACAGCCAATTAAACAAACAGTAAAACACCAGACAGTCCCCTACGCTACAAGAAACAGACGAATAAGGCTGATAAACGAACGACACTCCAATAAATACGATTATAGGATACACACAGAAGGAGACGTGAATGAAAGAGAATGAAGAAAAAAACATTCCTGGAACATGACAAGACAGTACCCAAACCAAACACCACAAAGACCTAATGGATAACCTAAAGGCAATACGCTGAGAAGAATGTACTAGGACTTCCCACATTATAAAAAACACAGAAGTAGTACANTGCCTCTGCCTCCCAAGTGCTAGGATTAAAGGCGTGCACCACCACACCCGTCTCACATACTTCTTAGATATCTCTGAGCACTGAGTGCATCGGGCACTGGCACCGATCATTTCCTTAGCACTGATAACTGAAAGTTCGATATAACCTGCACTCACGAGGTCCACTTCCCCTGCATTGCTGTGTGGGTTGAGAGCCAGAGAAAAGGACTCTAAGTGAGATACAGAAAAAGACCGTCCATGGGAGGGAAACTAACACATCCAGAGGATGGAAGGAAAAAATCCACTCAAGTCTCAAATAAGTGAACCTGATGCTACACCAAGGATTTAGGATCCCCTTCCCAGGGTCCTGCATAGCTAGCTTTGGTCCAAACACCCTGACTTTCAGTGGTCCCATTAAGGTTTCACATTCTCTGGAGACAGAATAGTGTGGATCTCGTGAATCGACTCTTAGACCAACAGGCCATGAGCTGAATAAGGCAGACGGATGATAAAGCCATGTCCCAAAGGAGAAGTCACAAGCCAAGCAGTACCTGAATGTGCATTTACTCTGTATAGCCAAGCCCTTAGCTATGGACATAAATGTCCCTAGGTCACATAGACACAGATCTTCTGTACCTGTCCTAGATTCTGCAAGCTCAAGTCAGCAGCAAATGCATTCACCCCTTGTCAAGTTGGTGAAACACCCAGATCATTTCTACCTACTGCATCTCATTGTGAGATTACGGAGTACAGAGCTTTCAACTTCACACCCTGTGTGTGTGTGTGTGTGTGTGTGTGTGTGTGTGTGCAGTAAAGTGGCACAACTTCCATCGCTGCCCTGACACACTGTAAAGTCAACATGTCTGTCGCCGTTTCTTTCCCTCTGGCTACAGGAGCAGCTTTGGGATCACTGGGGACCCAGCCAGACCCACCCACCAATCCCCATTAGCCACAACCAGGTGGAAATTGGGTAACAATCTTGTTCGAACTGTTGTGACTCATTTGAGGCCCACAGGGAACACTTAGGGATGAGATCACAGTTTTGGAAGCCTTGAAGGTTGGAAGATTTCTCTTGCTTTCGGGATCCATCCTGGTCAGAAGGGGAAAACAAGAACCAAGAAGACCTGGACACGACACCAGCTCTGCCGCTCTGTGCTGAGATCTTGCCCCCTGCTTGAACCATTCTCTGGGAAAGAAGGGTATAAATGTTTGCATCACTTGCTGTCTTTGAAGCATATGTGTTAAACACCTTGTAAGTTTTTTTTTATTTTATTTATTTCTATATGTGTAGGAATGTACTGTCTGCATGCAAGTTTGTGCACCCATGTCGTGCAGTGCCGTGGAGGTCAGAAGAGGGTGTCTGATTCCCCTGGAACTGGAGCTCTCCTGGAATTGGAGTTTCAGACGGTTCTCGACTGCCATGTGGGTGCTGGGGATCAAACCCGGGTCCTCTATAAGAGTGGTCAGCACTCTTGACTGCTAGGCCATCTCTCCAGCCCCACCTTGTAAGTTTTTGTACCAGGCTCCCATGTCATTATTTTTTCAATAAAAGTAGGAATTTTTAAGATTTTTTAAATATTTTGTTTATTATTTTTATTTTATGCGTATGAGTGTATTGCCTGCATGTGTGTAAGTGCACCTGTGTCATGCAATGCCTGAGGCCATCAGAAGGCATCAGATCCCCTGGAACTGGAGTTCGGGACAGTTGGGAGACACCATGTGGATGCTGGGACTCGAACTCAGGTCCCCTGCAAGAACAGTCAGTGTTCTTAATTGCTGAGCCATCTGTCCAGCCCCATACTTTAAGATTCTTTAGTTGTATTTAGTTAATTACATGCCATAAATCTTACCTTTGTCACTATCCCTAGGTGTGCATCTTAGCAGCCCATAGAGCATTCACATTATAGAGCAAGCACCCACCCAGCTTTGAACCCACTTCTTGTGTGCTGAAAGCTAAAATAATAACTTCCCTCTACTTGCAGTCCCTGGAACTACCACCAACTCACACTCTGCAGGATCTCACTACTGCTCGCTCTTCACGTGGGAGGAGCATGGGACTTTGTGCTTCCGTGCCAAGTTCAATTCACTTACACTAATGTCCTCAAGCTTGACCCGTGCTGTACATGTGTCAGAACCTCTTGCTGAAGACTCCTGGCTCTGTGTATTGTTACATTTTTCATATCCATTCGTGCAACCACGGACTCCTGAGTTATTGCAGCTTTATGAGGCAATCGATTGATAGGAATGTGTAGGTCAGACTGCACGCAGTCCCTATCTCTGCTTCCTTTTCTCTGTGGAGAAGTGGAGTAGCTGGACCATGTCACCATTCTATAATCTGTGTGGAGCCTCTGTCCTGGTTATAGCAGCCAGGTACGAAGAATTTCAAGGTCAAGACATGGTATGACAGTGCCAGCGGCCAGCCCTCCTAGTCTCCTGACAGGGCTGTGGGGAGGTAGACTGGGTTCTTTTTGGCCATGTTTCCGTGCTGCCCAGTAGGGTGGCTCTCATAGCCCCTTGCCGATCAACTGCTACTCCTCCTCTTCCTACCTGGGAATCTACTGAATGTGAGGCTTTGTCTTCTCTCTGGCTTAGACAGACAAACAGCTTCCTCAGTACTCATCAAAGTCTTCAATGAAAACTCCAACCTATAAGTCAATTTCTCAATCCTCTTTTAAATGGAGTCCCAAAGTGCTCATCTCAGACTGCCAATATGTCTGATGGTGCTGACCATCACACCTGCATGAAAGTGAAGGTGGATTTATCAGAACTTCACCACAAAAACACCACAACATGAAATATGATCACTAGAAGATGGTACCACAGTCTAGAAACATGAGTCTTTCTTCTTGAAGTCCACAGACATCCCCAGACAAGGTGAAGTGGACAGAGAAGGACCTGGAGAGTTCATTCTGAGATTACTTCTCTGTGTGAGAGGGTAAGGATGGTGGAAGGAGGGAGGAAGGGGAGAAGGTGCCCAAATTCTTGTGTAACTCATGGTTAATCAGTTCCTCAGGGGCGGGGCCTTTGCATGCCCTGCCTTCTGCTGTTATATAAGGGCAGAGGCTGCCTCTCCTTGTGCCACAGTTGCCCAGCTGGTGACTGGATCTGCAAGCTAAGCACAGTTGTGTCCCATCTAAATCAACCTCGAGAAGATTCCTTGGTAAGTTGGGGAACATATGAGCTCCGCACCTGTTCATCCTCACATGCACTCTAGAAGAGAAGGATTGTGGACAGATCTTAAGGCTGTGCAGAGCTAGATTAGGTACTGACTCGGTAGAGTGGGTACTGACCCAAGTCATGGGTTCAGCAGCAGTAGCTTGACATGGAGCCAGGCTGTTCTTTGGCTGCTTCTTCCTCTCCCTCAGCCTTAAGCATGAGATTTGGAGAATCCCTCACATGGGACCATCAAGCTGAGCAGAGCTCAGCTGAGTTCCAGTCTGCCTACGACACAGCCAGGGGACCCTAGAGGGCCGGTGGCTGACTCTTTTGGGTACCTTATGAATGGAAGACTTGAATGAGGTGAATGAGACAAAGCAGAGGACCCAGAACCTGCATGTCCTTGTGTTCTGAGCACCTTAAGTTGGCGTGGCCATATTGCTGCCATGACCAGATGGAGACCACCATTAACCTGTAAGACACAAGGAATCCAGAGGCTGTGTCTTTGTGAGCTCGTATCTGTGCCAAGCTCATGGGGGAACTAAAGTCCAGGAGATGGTGTCTAGGATACTGGGAAGGACGCTGGGCAGGTAAGTGGCAGGCCTGCCTCCCCCAAACCTCCCTAGACCTCTGTTCAGCCTTTGGGGGATTCAGAACAAAGACAGAGGCTGTCCTAGATGGGAAAAGAGTCAGTGGGTGGGGAAAGGAGAGAGGCCCAGCCACTTAATCTGCACCCTAAGCTGGGATGTGACTTGATCAAAAGACAGACTGTCAATCAGCTTAATTTAGACCTTTGTGTTTATAGAAGTTGACAAGGTACTAGAAACATTTGGATTATTTAAAAATCACAGTTGTTCCCAATGTCAGATCAGAGCTGTGTGACAGAGGGTATGGCCCTTCCCCTCTCTGAACCTCTGCTTTTCTTTTTTTTTTTAATTAATTTATTTTTTTAAGGGATTCTACAATACAATGACACAGTTGTTTGCAGATAGCATTGATGTCACTCATTATGTCATACAATCAGGTAATTGGTGCATTTTGCAAGTATCTATGTCCAAATTTTGAACAACCCAAGGTTCCCATAGAGCAGTTGGAGAAGCTTGTATGCACAGACATGTTGATCAATCAGGAGTCCAGACTATATTCTTGTAGTCTCATGATTCACCCCTATCTCTCCACAGCCCTTACAATCTACCACGCCTCCACTTCCAATCCTATTGATAAATTTTCAATTTTTCTGATCTTGAAACTAACAATGGGAGGAGAATTTTATGTTCCCACAGGTAAAAATCACCAATCTAAATGCCTGAAAACATACAACTTATGGCTGTGCAGGATGAACTGGGGAATGCCAGCAGAGAGGTTGACCCATCTGAACATTAAGGAATGAGGAACCTCCGACTGCCTGAGTCACGGACACTGAGCATCTCTCTGAATAATATTGGGGTTGACTGTTTATAATGGACCCTAATGAAGTTTACCTTCCAGGTGCTGAGAAAACTTCCTACCTCTCCCCTTTTTTTTTTTGGAAAAAGAAAAACATGATGGTAATGAAACCACTCCCTAACTGTAAACTAGAGCCAACTGTTACAGTGGTAATTTCCTATAAAACAGGCATAACGTATGAACCTCTGCTTTTCACCTGATAAAAGAGTTAGGACAGCTGCTCAGCTCACTCCTACCACGCTGCTGCCCACATCAGAGAGCGGGTGGCTGGAACACAGGTGCCACAGGGGCCATGGGAAGGCGGGGACCAGGAAGCTGTGTTCCTTCTCACACTCTGGAGATGGTCAGAGTGGAGAGTGTCAGCCCAGCTTGTAGGATTCAGAACATCTGAGGATTTGGTCACACACACACACACACACACACACACACACACACACACACTAATAGACAAATTTCCTGGTCTGATTGCTCCCAGAAAGCCGAGGGTTCTACCCATTTCCCACTAGCCTCCACGGGTGTTTATTTTCCTGTGCCAAGCCTCCACGGGTGTTCATTTTCCTCTGCATTACTCTCAGCAGAGTGCCCTCTGATCTTTTGGACACTGGTTTCTCTGTCTCCTCCTATGGTGGGCGGCTCAGTTCTTCCCTTTCTTGGTGTTAAACCGAGCTGCTCTCAGCTGCTCCAAGCTGATCCTCATGGCTCTGCAGTTTCTGGGAACACACTTACTGTGCTGTCTGTCCAAGGAGACAGAGGATGGCTGCAGCACCCACGCATTTCAGTGCTGTGCACAGTGCACTCCAAACTATGGACACTTTTACTCACCATTGGCCACCACGGCAGGTGCTGTATCCAGCCGGCATCGGGAGACGGTGACCAGGCGTTTCAGCTCCTTGGTCAGTCTGCTCATTTTAACATGCATCTCAGAATAAGGTGTTTTCCTGAGAAGCTGGCTATGATGAATGACTCTGCCCTCCCGGTTCCTGGCAGCATCATTGAACAGGAGAGGGTGAGGCTTCAGAGTGCTGGATCTGACGTGACCCCAAACGTTGCCTGGCAGGGGATTTGTTCAGAAATCCTGACAACTGCTCACACTGTGGCTGGCTCATATGTGTGTGGAGGCCAGAAGAGGACATCTGGCAAGCTGGGGCCGGATTTCCAGGCAGCTATGAATTGCCTAATGTGGGGCTGGATCCTAACCTGGGTCAAGCACTAAGCCTTCTCTCCAGCCCCTTAAAAATATTTTTTTTTTTTAGTCTTTTTCAAGACACGGTCTCCCCGTAACCCCAGCTGGCCTGGAACTCGCTCTGTAGACCAGGCTGGCCTTAAACTCACAAAGATCTACCTGTCTCTGCCTCCGGAGTGCTAGGATTAAAGGCATGAGCCACCAGGCCTGGCATCCCTTCAAAATATTTTTACATAATTAAATGTTCTGCTTTTAAACATTGCTTACTGGGTGGGCGTGGTGGCGCACGCCTTTAATCCTAGCACTTGGGAGGCAGAGGCAGGCAGATCTTTGTGAGATCAAAGCCAGCCTGGTCTACAGAGTGAGTTCCAGGTCTCCCTGGGGCTGGAGGGAGACCCTGTCTCGAAAAGACCAAAAAAACAAAAACAAACAAACAAACAAAAAACATTGCTTACTGAAATGGCTGTGCATGCTTTCTCAGACGACTGAGTTCTCCCTGGAGTTTTAACTGCTTTGCTTTTGTTTATGTTTTTAGTCCTTGCTTTGTGGTGGTTGTTGTTTTGTTTTTGAGACAGGGTCTCCCTGTAGCCCCAACCGGTCTGGAACTCACTATGCAGACCAGGCATGTATGTCTTCAAGGGTTGGGATTGAAGGTGGGCACACCTGGCCAGCTACCCTGGCAAATCTCCTTTGTTTTATTCCACCCTGTGCTGTGGCTTTTCACTGCTGATTGCGGTGGTGGAGTCATCTCCTGTCTCCATGTGGGTTCTAGTCCCATCCTCCTCCAAGAATAGAGTGGACGGACTTGGAAGGGTACAAAGGGGAGCTACTTGCTGTCATTGAGATTAGCAACCCTGAAATATGATAAAAGAATTTGAAGCATATTTCCATGTGGGATTTAAATGAAACAGGGTTGAACTCTCAGGAGTGAGCGGGATCCTTTGCTCTGGGAAACGCTACGGCTCAAAACCAGTTGAGGAGCTCGGTGCCAACAAAGAGCAGTTCCTGCCAGGGCAGGTCTGCAGGTCATGAGCAGGAGCAGCAGGGGTGGAGATGGAGCAGTCTTGGGGATGAATTGCTGTCTGCAGCCAAAGCGGGACTGACTCCTCACTGCCTGCATCAGCTGGCAAGTCCCAGAGGTTGGCTGCAGTGAGCTCCGTCTCTGGGACAGAAGCCTCAGCCTTGGGAGGCATCCTAGGAGTCGGTCTGAAAGGCAGTCTTCCTTCTCAGAGGAGCCAGCCAGGAGTCAGACCTGACGTCTCCATGAAGGGAGCAGGAGGGCCTGGGGCCAAAAGAGCCAGATCTGGGCTTTGAGCCTTTCTCTTCCTCTGTGGGCTGCTGCAGAAGTTCTACCACTAATCTGTCAGCCTGAAAGTATAGGGTGCCAGCCTGGCCCAGCTAGATAGATGCAGAAAAGTTGTTAATAGACATGCAAATAAGTTGAAAAAAATAAAACCAACCAGGAAAGAGCCATCAAAGCTGCTGGGGAGGGGACGAACCCTGAGCCCAGCTTCCGGTTCACAGTCAGGTTCTAAGTCTCCCTTCAGCTAGGAAACTGCTCAGTTGCAATTTTTGTCTTCTGAGGCCACACCTATCTCAATAGCCTTTGGAAGCCCACTCTCTGCAACTCCCACTGGAGCCCAAGAGGCTCTCAGAAATCCAGACAGCAGACTCCACCTACCCCTAACACAGCTTTCTAATTTTCTTCCTAGCTCTGGCCTCCTTGAGATGCCACATCAAGTTTCCTTTCCCCACATAACTCTGCACATACTCCATTTTGGATGGGTTGCCCTCTAGACCTGCTAAAGGAACAGTTACCACCCAGATTCCCTTCTTTCTGAGCTGATTTTCCTGTTTCCTGGACCATCTCCTCCTCTCCTGGCTATCCACACCTTTTCCATGGATACACACATACAATGCACACAAGCACAGAAATGCTCCTATATTTTTAAGGGACTGTAATTTAGTCTTATAAAAGATGGGATGCGGATGAGGATGCCTTGGATTCAAGTCTTATCATGGGAATACAGTGAAAATTCACATATTTTATTAGCTGAACATGGTTTCATGAACTCTTCTTTAAAATGAAGTCACAAGGATCCCGACCTACATTAGAACCACGCTTTTATCACAACAGCTATTAACTGAACATGGGGGACAAGGCTCAACAAACCTCATTTGTCTTGTTTGCAGTTTCCCTGGAGAAGCAAAGGAAATTCCTGGCCAGAGGACATGTCAGATGTTAAACATACTGAGCAGAAACCAGAGAATCTTAAGAGCCCAGGGAACCACCTATTAGAAAATATAACCAGAGTAACGTACATTCATAGACTTAGCATTCAGAGTGCAATGGCACGATGTTTTCAATTTGTTTGAAAATCACCCAACAGCTGGGGAGATGACTTGATAAAAGACCATAGTTTGGATCCCTGAACCTCTGAAGGCAGAAACATGGGGTCCCCAGAGCAAGCTGGCCAACGAGACCAGCCGTATTGGTGAGCTCTGGCTTTGGCTGAAAGTACTTGCCTCAATGAATATGGTAGAAGGGAGACTGAGGAAGATCCTCAACATCAACCTCATGCATGTGCGCCCACACACACATACATGTACATACATGCAGAAACATGCATGCATGCATGATGCACACCATGAAGAATGGAAAAAGAAAAAAATAATAAAAACAAATAAAAATTGCTCAGCAAAATAAAAGGCAAGAGAAACAAACAAGAAATGGAGAAATGCTGCTATCAGCTCTGGAGAATATCCAAAACATTCCATTATAAACTGCTGTTTGATATAAGTGTGCATGTATGAAGCCTACCTTAAATGCTTGAAAAAAAAAAAAAAAAAAGAAATGTGTTCTATGAGTAAGAACCTCAGAGCATCATGGACACTTAAGACTCATAAGTACTTATCTTTAGCACAAACACGGCTCCTGCCCCCAGGCAGCTACCAGATGTGTCTCTGATGTGCAGACGCTGCTGTTTGTTCCCCCATGGCTGTGCCCTCAGCTTATCACTTCCTGACAGGACAGGGGCCTCCACCTTATGAGGGCGAGGCCAGAAGGCTTGCAGCCAGATACTAATTAGCAGTGACAGAGTCAGAGAAGGACATTGGGTTAAGACTCCTTGGTGCCCACAGTGGAGGAACATGGGACCCAGGTCCCTGGGAATATGCTTTCTGTGCAGCTGTCCCCACCACACCTCACAAGGTTGTTTCTCCTCCCTGAAGCCTGGATACCTCAGGAGCTGTAAAGAAAACCTTTCGTGCTACGACAGGTGGCACCACAGACCCAGAACACCTTGGCCTTTGTGAAGAATTTGGCCCTCTCTTCAGGTAATCACAGTCCTCTCAAAGCTTCCTGCTCATGGCTCAGAACTATCAAGGCCTCCATGCTCAGTGCCTGCTGAGAAGCTGAGGAAGAGACCAGGGATTCTCACTGGGAACAAAAGGAAGATTCCCAGCCCTGTCTACAGGGCTCGCTTCCCTGGCCCCGCCTTGGTGGCATAATCCAGGATCACTTCCTTTCTGGCCTGCCACCTCTGAAGGCTCCAGGCAAGGTTGGGGAGGGAGGACAGCAAGCCTGGTGGTCTAGGACGCCTTCCAACGTCAGCGTGGTTGGCTGCATATGTTCTACAATCTGAGTCTGAGGCAATTCGAACATTCCTGACACAGATGAAACACTTCTCTGGTTATTCAGGCCTTTTGAGTTTAGCATCTACACATTTCTGTTTACTATGTACATAACACAAGCCACAAAATGATTCTCACCATTACCATGTTCAGAATACTCTCATATTACCAATTCTACACCACCTTGGAACTCTACTTTCAACCCATTAGGTTAATGTTGGAACCCACTGATTAGTTTATGGCCACATTTGAAAATGCTGATTCTACAAACAGCTCAGTTAGTGTTTGGCATCCAAGAGGCTCATGGTACATGGGTGTTTTCATGACGGCTGGGGCTACAGGTTCACTTTCTGGGAGCACTAAGCTGAGCAGTTCATTTCACTGCAATCACCCACCCGGGTGTGAATCTTCAGACCTGCCATCCCACAACACCACAGGATAGGAGTTTTTTCATGGAACACCGAGTTTTCTCTCAGCTCTGGAAGCCAATGTCCATGATGAAGGAGCAGCTGGTTGGTTCAGATGAGGGTTCTCTTCCTGGTTTGCAGACAGAGCCAGCTCACTGGGTCTTCACACAACCTCCCATGTGTGTGTGTATGTGGAGATGAGAAGGAGGAAAGGGCAGTGGGCAGAGCACGCACAGACACATGCATAAGGCAGACGATGGATACTACAGAGACAGAAGCTAAATAAGATGGAAGACAGACAGACAAGTGACAGCTTCTTCTGTTTTTTATTTGTGTGTATCTTCCCTGTGGTTATAAAGATGCAATTCCATGGATTATGGCCCATATTTATGACATCACTTAACCTTCATTACTTGCACATACTTCCTTAAAGGTCCAGTCTCAAAATATGGCTGCTGGTCACTAGGAATTTCACGTATGAAGTTGAGGACATAATGGAGTCTCTAACACTAGTGATGTCATTAGTAGTCATGGTCACATCCTCAGGAACCTGGTGTTGGGCCATTTTGCCTCCTTACAATTGTCCACACTGTCCTCCAACCCCATTCTCCTTTTTCTATATAGAGTCGAGACGTGTTGTGGAGGAAGCCGCTAATTTCCTGACAGACACACTGAGGAAAGAATATCTGGCGCTCCTGCTGACTGAAGACACGATCTGGAAAGCCCTGGTGGAAGAGGCAGGATTGTCCAGGTGAGCACTGTCGGGTGCCCAGCACTGCCCTCAGACCGCTGGCATAGCTTGTTTTCTCAGGACAGACACACCCATCTAGTCAGCCCCAGGGGTGAGGGTTGTGGACACTTTGTCTCAGAATATGACAAGTATTGACTACCAGTTTATTCCCTGGTGAGGTGTCACTTCAGGTTGATTGGAGATGCTACACACAGGAGACAGGACTATATTTGCCATCTTCAAACTATGTGACATTTCCATCATGGGACTTTAGTGTGAGACAAATAGGATCATGTATGTGAAGGGCCCAGCACTTGGTCAACACACAGTAAATGCTCATGAAAGTTAGGTGTGAAAACCTGGTAATAAGTTATCAGAGCCAACAGTCTGCTCTTAGGAGAAAGGAATCGAGGAAAAGTCTGTACAGGGCTAACTTGTGTTCCCACGATCTTCAGCAGCTTCTTTTCCCCATCCTTGGGAAGCTATAACACACATCAGGATTCTTCTGTGGGCTATGGCAGTTGCCCAGAGGGCAACTGATCTGAGCTGGGTTGGCCCCTGACAGTCCCTGCCTATTTCAGGGATCCCAGGCTTATGTGTTACAAACCCGGATATGTCAGCTGTTCAGTGGGAATAGGAATCTGAGGAGATATGATGACAGCATGGGAAAAGCAACAGATGAGAAGTGAGGAGCCAAGTGCCGGATGCTTCCCAAAGCCCAGAGAACCAGGGTAGACACAGTGAGAGGTCATGAGCAAACAGAAGTGGGTCTTGTAGAATGGTGTTGGAAGGCTAGCTCAGCAGAGAGGGAGGGAGAAGGTGATTGACTGCACGGAGCAGAGCTCAGCCTCCAGCAGCGGACATGGAACAGGGAAAGGGAGCCTTTCCTCCCTCCCGGCTTCCAGCCTTGTGCCTCATGGGCATCCAGGGCTGGGAACATATGCTCCCTCCACATCCTACCAGAGCTGTTTGCAGAGGACACTGGGGACTCTCTTCCATTCTAATATCAGGAAAGACATGCCTTACAAACAGTGTCCAGAGTCTGTGTGGTTGGATGACAATCTGCATAATTCAAGAGTCACAGGAAACCCACAAGTCCCCATCACAGAACACAGTGTTTCCTCTATTGCCTTGGGCTGGTTCAGGTGATTTCTGACCTGTCAGTCACCACATCTGGGTCACAAAGTCTTTTCCATCTTTGTGCAGGGTTTTAGTGTGTTCGCCTTTAACCTGGTTGCCACCGATCTTGTCAGTTAGCTTAGTGACCTCTTTCATTACCATCCTGTATACTAGAGATGGGTTCATGATGGGTAGTGTGGAGAGACACTGTGTAGCTAAGATTAGTAACAGTTCTCCTGTTAACCTGGGCAGCCCCTGAGCCTGTGACCTGGAGTAACAGGCCATCGGGTAGTGGCAGAAGGAACAGTACTAAATCACCTTGAGGGTCTCCTCTACCGATGAAGTGTTGTTTTAATTTATCCTTTAAGGACTCAGAGATAGCGAAATGGTAAAATCTGAGGGAACAGTCCCAAGGAGCCCATTGTCCTTTTTGATACCATCTGCAAACTATGAAGTAACATAAACCAACCACTGTTGAGAATGTTCTAGAAGGAGCCCTGAACTCATGGAAGAAGGCTATCACACCGTTACACTTGACCACAGAGCAAGGGCACAGGTTAAATATCAACCAATGAAGAGATCCACAGGGCAGACACTGGGACAGATTCAAACTCGAAGCTTTTGTTCTTTGGACTCAGTTGAGCTCCTCATTCATGTGTGACAGATCCCATGGACTCTTATGTACCAAGAAAGCTCACCCCGGGAAAGAAAGTTCACCCCGAAGCAGTTCACATAGTCAGGAAGACACTATTCAGAACCATTGTCCAAGGGGACAGAGATGGAGCCACTCTGCATACACAGAGAGCTGGGACATACCGCCACCTAGTGGGGAAGGCAGGAAACAGCTGATCACTAACAGCAAATCAGAGCACTCCAGTGGCTGTGGCCTCATGGGACTGTCCCTGCTTCCAACTTGGGGTCTCCCGCCCCTCAGGAAAGCCAGTGCCTTTGGTCTCCAGTTCCCCTGGAGGTCAGAAGTGACACTAAGTTGCACCACATATCACATGACTACAGTGGAGAATTTTACAGGAAATGCTTGGAAAATGAATGTAAGAAACTTGATTTTCCTGATTTGAAATATATACAGAAATTTAATAATGTAAATTGCAGATATGACTCAAGTCTACACTTGAAAAGCTGTAAGGGGTGTTCACGCCAGGTACAAATAGACAAGATCATTTAATCAGTATTTTTAGAGCACTGCGTTCTGTCCCAGGAGGCTGCTGGGAAACTGGCTGCTGACCTCACATCACCGCTGCACACTGTGGAGACCTAGGAATTTAGGGTTTTCACACTTAAGGTGCTCAACATGTATGGTTTCATGGCCAAAGTCATGGCAAGCACAGACCTCCCTGCAGGCAGACACTTCAGGAGCTGCACGTGTCCTCCCAGCAGCTGAGGGAGGAGGAGCCTCTCTGAATCCCTGTGTCCATCTACAGTTCCTAATGGGAAATTAGTTTCATAGTGATCACAATGACTTTGAGTGAAGCCATCTTTTCAAATGCCTGTCACTAGAGTCTCCTAACAAGTGTTTGCACATTTCCCCTTATGGACTGAGGACCATGGGACTTCTATAACAAATGTCCATGGTAGAAGCAAAATCCTTTACCTTTGAAAAATTATTTTCCATCACATATTTTGGTCTAAGTCTGTCATTAGAAAAAGGTGGATCATAAGGATCTATCTCATAGCTTAAAAGACTGACTTGGGTGGGGGGGCTGGAGAGATGGCTCAGCAGTTAAGAGCACTGACTGCTCTTGCAGAGGACCAGGGTTCAATTCCCAGCACCCACATGGTAGCTAAGAACCGTCTTTAACTCCAGTTCCAGGGGAATCCAACACCCTCTTCTGACCTCCGCAGCATTGCTCCACACGGGTGTACAAACCTACATGCAGACAGTACACTCATTCACATAAACTAAAAATAAAAATAAAAAAGACTGTCTTGGACTTCTCCGTGACCTCTACTACTACAGGGAGGAGGAAGCTGCAATTCGTGACGTTCTGAAGAACCACGTAGGACCTCAAGCTAACAATGACAAAAACAGTCTTCAGAAAGAACTACAGGACAGGAAGAGGTTTTTGGAAGCCTTTCCTCACTTGGAGAAGAAGCTCAGAGAGTACATCACTCAGCTCCGTGAGATTGCCGACCATATCGCTCAGGTGCACAAGGACATTGCCATCACCAACATGGTGACCGACTCCACTAGTGTAGTCTCTGGAATTGCGGGTATTGTTGGGCTACTTTTTGCACCCTTCACAGTAGGTGGCAGTCTTGTGATTTCAGCAGCTGCGCTGACCGTGGGTGTAGCATCCACTGTGACCAGCACTACCACTATGGTTGTGGAGGAAGCAAGCAGGATGTCAGATATGGCTAAAGCCAGCAGCCTAGTTTCAAACGCCATGGGGATAATCAAGGAGATCACATAGATCATGCCTATGGTTACAATCAAAATTACTAACACGGCCATAGATTTAATCCAAACCCCCAAGTCCATTGCACAGCACATCCGTGCCATCAAGATGGCCAAAGGCAATCCAAACTTAATAGCAAATGCCAAGAACCTCACAACCATTGGCACACTGCCCGACGTACTAGGGAGGTGAAAGATGCCTTTGGAGGCACTGCTCTGGCAATGACCAAAGGAGCCCGCTTCAGGGCGGCAGGAATTTCAAGTATCTTCGTTGCCTTAGATGTGTATCACCTAGTGAAAGATTCAATACATTTGGGAGAGGGGGCAAAGTCAGGGTCAGCTGATGAGCTATGGGAAATAGCTCAGAAGCTAGAGGCGAAGTTGAAGGAGCTTGTCCAGATCCACAGGACTCTACAGGCAGAGCCGCCTAAGTGATCCCCTCCACAAGCAGCACAGCATCAGGGGAGATAGCCGGGATGGGGTGGGGGGCACGGGGTGATATTGGGGGGCATTTTATTAGGGGGGAAAAGCGAGTGAGATAGAGTCAACAGAACTGAGCATGGAGGGGTGTCTTTCTGGGGCTGAGCACATCAAGGTTAATGCAGAGAGTTGCTGGGTCAAAGAGAAGACACAACTGTGTCTAAAATAAGGGGCTATAGAGGTTGAGGAAGGGACTAATGGCACACTGGGAGTTTGACTAGAGATGGGTGAGAAAAACTGACGAGCTGAAAACAGTAGAAAGGCCAACTTGGTTCTGACTATGGAGAAGACACAGCAGCCCCCCCCCCCCCGGTCCATCCCAACAGTACGACGGTCCAGCGAGCTCAGTTCCCCACTGGAACATTCTGATCCACAGTGAGACATGTTATCCATCCAGCCACTGGTCCACTGCTAGCTGCCTTTCCATTCCGATATCAACAATGTCAATTTACCCTTGTATCTATCAGGCTGTGACTTGCCTATTATGATGTTCAAAATGCTAATGATGCTGCTGAGGGGGATGCTGAGGATGGTGGTTCGCGGTGGGGAAAATAAGTAGGTAGATCTCTTGGCAAGTTGCTAACTCTCCACAGGACAGGATGACTGGGGGCCAATGACGTTCCAATTAATCTTCTTATAATATGCTGGGTTAATGACTGACTTTGAGGCAAAGAGAAAAATCAGAATTTAATCAAAAGTTACAACTTTATGGGGTGGAGGTGTCTACTGTTTGTGCTCACTAGATGCAGCTTGTGGGCCTCAGCTTCCTCTTAAGTTGTGGGCAGAGTGGTGGATAAGGTGATGTCTCAGATTACCTAGCTCTTCTCTTCTTGTGCTCTATAAACTTTGCTTCAATAAATATTAAATGATTGTTCAGGAAAAACTTGTATTTGAAACAATCAATTGCCACAGAGAGGGTACTATGAAACCCAACAAAAAGACAGAAAGATTCAGGATGACACAACTCTGGACCAGGGATACTGACAGAGTCCCAAACTCTGAAGTGACAGCAAGTTTAAGTGAGTTTTCTTGTGGTGTCACTGGGCAAGCTGAGCTTTTCTAGGACAGAGCTTCAGGAAGTCTAGTTGGGATGGGCTCTGCTTGTGAACCCCGAGGACGAGGCTCTCATTTTTCTCTTTCAGGTGAATCTGCAGCCCCATCCTACTGCTCCGCCCTGACACTGTTCAAGAGTGTTTAAAAGTTCTGGTTCATTCTATGTCATGGCTGGTCCACAATTTGTGTAGACATTATCAGACTTATCCCTCTCACTGTGGTTTTCTCTGACTGTCCAGCTAAAGTCATACTGATAAAGGGTGGGAGAGAAGAAACAGGAGAAAGGAGGCTAGAGGAAGAATGCAAGAAAACTAAGTTTTAAATTCTCACTGATTTTTATTTATGTGTATGTGTATGTGCACCAGTTGCATGCAGTACAGGTGGAGGCCAAAAGAGGGCATCTGATCCCCTGGAGCTGGAGATAAAGGTGGTTGTGAGCCATTCTATTTGGGTGCTGGGAACTGAACCCACGTCCTCTGAAAGAACAGCAAGTGCTCATAACTGCTAAGCCATCTCTCCTGCCCCCAGCACAACTTTACTTTTTTATTTTTTATTTATTTTATTTTACAGAAGATCCTAACAGATGAACAGGGAAAAGACTTTAGCAAAGATCTGGAACATACAGCATTGCTTTGGTCAAACTCTATAAAAGCAATCATATGAACACAGTTCAAGGAATTTAACACATTTTTTTGTGTGTGTAACAACATAACTGAAAAACAAAGACCCAAGCAACCATTTCTTCTACCTGTGGGAAGGAGGGTGTGAGAGGATAAGGGGGGTGGTGGGGGGAGCTGTTGTTAATAGAGTGCTGTCATATACAAGGTCACAGATTTAACAAACTCTAAAAGCCTTTACAGCAGTGTTTCATTAGAAATAGAAATACATAGATTAAAAAAGTATGGTGTTAAAAACAGACCTACTATATAAACATTCATATAGTAGTTTATGAGCTTAAGAATAACAGTATATACTAAAGTCTCCTTAAGCTGTGCACTTAAGCAAAATATATTAACACAGGAGAGCTCTGATATCAGCAATGGATTATTCTACCAAGGAGATGTTGGCCAGGGGAACCAAGCCCCCCCCAAAAGGTAAAGGCTTCTTGCCTATCAACTGGGATACCTGAAAGAAGAGAGGCAATAAGGCCCTGCTGTCAAAGACCCGAGGTAAGCATGGGAAAGATGTATTGAGACTGCCCTTGCAAGTGTACAGTTGGTCTCTGGAATACCAGAGAGTGTTACCAAAGGCCACTAAACCAATAAAGCAAATGTAGGTCTCCTTGAGTCAAGCAAGACTCCTCCATCAGCACCAGCTACACCTCACCTGCCTGGAAATACTGTGCAGCAGTGGCAGCCATATGCCCATATATCCCAAATCTAATTGGCTATTAGCTCTCTCCTTGGAGGAATAAACCATGGCTGATGCCACAAGCTTACATCCTCTACTGGTTAGGAGATGTTATAAGCCACAGTAAGACCCTGTCACATTTTACAGGAAAAATGTAATTCATAAATTAACATACCATCCAAATATCTGTGTCTATACCAAAGTAACCTACCATAACAATTAGTACTGTTTAAATACCTAAATATCTAAATGTCTGTGCTTCATTAGTAGGACTGAAAGGTTATTCCTGGACAAACTGTCAGCCCATGAAGGGAAACAGCCAGAATTGACCAGAGTCCAAAACGACAGCTCCAGAGAGAGTAGACTGTTTTGTTCTCATCCACCTGTGCCCCTTTTCTAAGCCTAGGGAGAGATCTGCGGAAGAGAGGGTGTGGTAGAATGTAAGGGCTGTGATTGGGGTGAATGGTGAGGCTACAGCAATATAGACGGGACACTTGTTTGATCAACTTGATTGAACATACAGGCCCCCCAGCTGGATGGTGGGACCCTTGGGCTGTGTGGGTTTGGGCACAACTGCTTGAAGTTGGTTTTACATGAAGGATGCTTGTACTCATAAATTATTATTTATTGTTAAAAAATGAAAAAAATTTTTAATGAAAATAAATAAATAAATAGCCACTGACCCCCCCAAAAAAGAATAACAGTATAAAGATCTATAGTTTGACTTTTTGTCTGAACTTCAAAATGCTCACAAGGATCACTGTTGCCTTTAGCTAACAGCTATAGAACCCAGGAGGCTCACTGCTGTCTAGCTTCAGAACCTAGCCCCTCCCAAACACTGGGTGCTAGGTCCCTGTGACTCTATAACTAATTAATTGGAATAGACAGAACAAGGTCCAAGGCAAGTTCTGAGAGCTACCTATAAAAAATAGCAGCAAAGACAAAATAGGCTGAATTCATTAGAAAAGCAACAGGAAGGTCTTTCTTTCTTACTTTTTTTTTTTAATGCTTCCAGTTCAAGTCGAAATTAAGGTGGCCATTAGCTGGTAGTCTCGTCAGTTCTGCAGCATTCTAGATGTTTAGCTATTATTCTTTGAAAAAAGAAGAATCTATGATAAGTGGGTATTTAGAAAAATACCACATCTGTTAAGTTTTTGTCACCAACTCCAAGTTACTTTACTCTGCATGTTGTTCAAGGGCAGAGTGCAAATACTTCAGACATGTTCACAGCTGATGCATCTCCAAAAAATTTTTCATGAAGGTGGTCAACTTCTCAACATCTTCCGTTGTGACAGCATTATAGAGAGAAGCACAGATGCCTCCCACTGACCTGTGCCCTTTGAAGGAGATCATGTTGAATTCCACTGCCTTCTCGAGAAATTGCTTTTCTAAAGCTTCATCTCCTTTGGCATTGCCGATTTGGAACGGAATATTCATCTTGCTTCTGTTTTGGCGCTCCACTGGACATGTGTAGAATCCTTGAGAATTATCAACAATGTCATAAATCATTTGGGATTTGATGGAGCTGCCCCACCATTGTTCTTAATCCACTCCAGGACCATTCCCATGACGGAGATGCTAAAGCATGGAGGCGTGTTGTACAAAGAGTTGTTTCGAGCCTGTACTTTGTATTCCAGAACTGAAGGACACTCTCTGAGGGCAAACCCCAGCAGGACAATCACCACCGTAATCCCGGCAGAGTCGATGTTCTTCTGAGCACCAGCAAAAATCACACCAAACTTGGAAACATCCACTGGCCTGGATAAGAAGTTTGAGGACATGTCGCAGACCAGCACTGCTCCCTTGACGTCAGGTATGAAATCAAACTCCACGCCATGCACAGTCTCATTTGCACAAAAATATACATAGGAGGCTTCCAGGTTCAGGTTCCAGGTATTTGGGTCTGGAATTTTTGTGTAACTCGCAAGTTTAGGGTGGACAACATTCACAGTCCCAAACTTCTTGGCTTCTTCTGCAGCCTTAGCAGAACATGCTCCAGTCACCACATAGTCCGCACACCTTCCAGCTTTCAGGCCAATCAGATTTAGGGGATAGCACTGAATTGGCCAGACCCACGTCCTTGCACAAAGATCACCTGTAGTTGTCAGGAACAGCTAGCAATTCTCTCACAAGATTCTCTGTGTTGCTAAAAATCTCGGCAAAATCTGATGACCTGTGACTCATTTCAAGGACACTAATTCCAAGTCCTCTGTAGTCTACTATAGCACAACTTTAAAGAAGCAAGTATAGTCATGATATCTAATGTCTAATGCTGGAACTTGGCTTGAGTCCCTGAGTTGTAAGATGTAAGCCACTACCTCTCTCAATGCCTCTGTTTCCTCAAGTGAAATTCATAGTACACCTCCTATATTACCCACAATAATTACATACTGATTTGGGAACTAGGGGAAGATTTAGGTCCCAAGAAATGATTATAAATCTCTAGTCAAATGTTACAGCCATTGAGTTCCCAGCAGTGATGTGTCATCTGTGTCATCTGCTGTCCTTCCCTCAGAAGCTGGGAGGGTACAGCTATGGCTTACATTTTGGAAGAGGGGATAGAAAGAATGTAAAGGCCATGAACACAGGGAAACAGGCTTTCAGGCCACTGGAAGCTTGCTTGTGTGAACTGTGGCAATGGTGACATCGAGTGCAAGTCCTGTGCCAACTCAATCAGACCAGGGCCCAACATGAAGCAAGGGAAATGGGTAGCAGGCTAGCCCCTAGCATGAGAACTGTTGGAAACTGATTAGGGCTGGATGAGGGAGAACTGACCTTCTCTAAGATCTCTAAATAGGCTGAACAGACTCCAGTGGATGAACTTGCACTGAAAGACATCTAGGTCAAATGCCATAGCATGTACGGAACACTCCCCCAAGGGGAGGTAAGGGTTTGTGGGGGGATATGATTAACAACTGTTGTATGAAGTGTACAAAAGCTTGGCCAGGCCTGGAGGTGCACTCCTTTAATCCCAGCACTCAGGAGGCAGAGGCAGGTCCATCTCTGTGTTCAAGGTCAGCCTAGTCTACATAGCAAGTTTCAGGCCAGCTGGAGCTATGGGGAGATCCTGTCTCAAAAAGATTAAAAAAAAAAAGAAAGAAAGAAAAGAAGAAATGTATAAAAGCTCAATAAAAAATGTTTTTAAAAAAAAAAAGTCCCAAAGACAAATCTACGGAAAAAACCTGCCCTGGTGAACGGTCAGCTGACCACTGGGCTCACCCTACTCAAAACCCCTCTGCCTAGTGCAAAGCAGAGCTAGCACACAGCCATTGAGCTACCAAAGTACACAGACATGAGACCTCAGCCAAGCAGCAGACCTCCACCCACCTCCTCAAAGTGCCATGGGAGGTGAGCAGGAAGTAGAGGAGTCTGCGTGGACGGCGTGTGATAGAGTCTGCCGTGGACGGCGTGTGATAGAGTCTGCCGTGGACGGCGTGTGATAGAGTCTGCCGTGGACGGCGTGTGATAGAGTCTGCCGTGGACGGCGTGTGATAGAGTCTGCCGTGGACGGCGTGTGATAGAGTCTGCCGTGGACGGCGTGTGATAGAGTCTGCCGTGGACGGCGTGTGATAGAGTCTGCCGTGGACGGCGTGTGATAGAGTCTGCCGTGGACGGCGTGTGATAGAGTCTGCCGTGGACGGCGTGTGATAGAGTCTGCCGTGGACGGCGTGTGATAGAGTCTGCCGTGGACGGCGTGTGATAGAGTCTGCCGTGGACGGCGTGTGATAGAGTCTGCCGTGGACGGCGTGTGATAGAGTCTGCCGTGGACGGCGTGTGATAGAGTCTGCCGTGGACGGCGTGTGATAGAGTCTGCCGTGGACGGCGTGTGATAGAGTCTGCCGTGGACGGCGTGTGATAGAGTCTGCCGTGGACGGCGTGTGATAGAGTCTGCCGTGGACGGCGTGTGATAGAGTCTGCCGTGGACGGCGTGTGATAGAGTCTGCCGTGGACGGCGTGTGATAGAGTCTGCCGTGGACGGCGTGTGATAGAGTCTGCCGTGGACGGCGTGTGATAGAGTCTGCCGTGGACGGCGTGTGATAGAGTCTGCCGTGGACGGCGTGTGATAGAGTCTGCCGTGGACGGCGTGTGATAGAGTCTGCCGTGGACGGCGTGTGATAGAGTCTGCCGTGGACGGCGTGTGATAGAGTCTGCCGTGGACGGCGTGTGATAGAGTCTGCCGTGGACGGCGTGTGATAGAGTCTGCCGTGGACGGCGTGTGATAGAGTCTGCCGTGGACGGCGTGTGATAGAGTCTGCCGTGGACGGCGTGTGATAGAGTCTGCCGTGGACGGCGTGTGATAGAGTCTGCCGTGGACGGCGTGTGATAGAGTCTGCCGTGGACGGCGTGTGATAGAGTCTGCCGTGGACGGCGTGTGATAGAGTCTGCCGTGGACGGCGTGTGATAGAGTCTGCCGTGGACGGCGTGTGATAGAGTCTGCCGTGGACGGCGTGTGATAGAGTCTGCCGTGGACGGCGTGTGATAGAGTCTGCCGTGGACGGCGTGTGATAGAGTCTGCCGTGGACGGCGTGTGATAGAGTCTGCCGTGGACGGCGTGTGATAGAGTCTGCCGTGGACGGCGTGTGATAGAGTCTGCCGTGGACGGCGTGTGATAGAGTCTGCCGTGGACGGCGTGTGATAGAGTCTGCCGTGGACGGCGTGTGATAGAGTCTGCCGTGGACGGCGTGTGATAGAGTCTGCCGTGGACGGCGTGTGATAGAGTCTGCCGTGGACGGCGTGTGATAGAGTCTGCCGTGGACGGCGTGTGATAGAGTCTGCCGTGGACGGCGTGTGATAGAGTCTGCCGTGGACGGCGTGTGATAGAGTCTGCCGTGGACGGCGTGTGATAGAGTCTGCCGTGGACGGCGTGTGATAGAGTCTGCCGTGGACGGCGTGTGATAGAGTCTGCCGTGGACGGCGTGTGATAGAGTCTGCCGTGGACGGCGTGTGATAGAGTCTGCCGTGGACGGCGTGTGATAGAGTCTGCCGTGGACGGCGTGTGATAGAGTCTGCCGTGGACGGCGTGTGATAGAGTCTGCCGTGGACGGCGTGTGATAGAGTCTGCCGTGGACGGCGTGTGATAGAGTCTGCCGTGGACGGCGTGTGATAGAGTCTGCCGTGGACGGCGTGTGATAGAGTCTGCCGTGGACGGCGTGTGATAGAGTCTGCCGTGGACGGCGTGTGATAGAGTCTGCCGTGGACGGCGTGTGATAGAGTCTGCCGTGGACGGCGTGTGATAGAGTCTGCCGTGGACGGCGTGTGATAGAGTCTGCCGTGGACGGCGTGTGATAGAGTCTGCCGTGGACGGCGTGTGATAGAGTCTGCCGTGGACGGCGTGTGATAGAGTCTGCCGTGGACGGCGTGTGATAGAGTCTGCCGTGGACGGCGTGTGATAGAGTCTGCCGTGGACGGCGTGTGATAGAGTCTGCCGTGGACGGCGTGTGATAGAGTCTGCCGTGGACGGCGTGTGATAGAGTCTGCCGTGGACGGCGTGTGATAGAGTCTGCCGTGGACGGCGTGTGATAGAGTCTGCCGTGGACGGCGTGTGATAGAGTCTGCCGTGGACGGCGTGTGATAGAGTCTGCCGTGGACGGCGTGTGATAGAGTCTGCCGTGGACGGCGTGTGATAGAGTCTGCCGTGGACGGCGTGTGATAGAGTCTGCCGTGGACGGCGTGTGATAGAGTCTGCCGTGGACGGCGTGTGATAGAGTCTGCCGTGGACGGCGTGTGATAGAGTCTGCCGTGGACGGCGTGTGATAGAGTCTGCCGTGGACGGCGTGTGATAGAGTCTGCCGTGGACGGCGTGTGATAGAGTCTGCCGTGGACGGCGTGTGATAGAGTCTGCCGTGGACGGCGTGTGATAGAGTCTGCCGTGGACGGCGTGTGATAGAGTCTGCCGTGGACGGCGTGTGATAGAGTCTGCCGTGGACGGCGTGTGATAGAGTCTGCCGTGGACGGCGTGTGATAGAGTCTGCCGTGGACGGCGTGTGATAGAGTCTGCCGTGGACGGCGTGTGATAGAGTCTGCCGTGGACGGCGTGTGATAGAGTCTGCCGTGGACGGCGTGTGATAGAGTCTGCCGTGGACGGCGTGTGATAGAGTCTGCCGTGGACGGCGTGTGATAGAGTCTGCCGTGGACGGCGTGTGATAGAGTCTGCCGTGGACGGCGTGTGATAGAGTCTGCCGTGGACGGCGTGTGATAGAGTCTGCCGTGGACGGCGTGTGATAGAGTCTGCCGTGGACGGCGTGTGATAGAGTCTGCCGTGGACGGCGTGTGATAGAGTCTGCCGTGGACGGCGTGTGATAGAGTCTGCCGTGGACGGCGTGTGATAGAGTCTGCCGTGGACGGCGTGTGATAGAGTCTGCCGTGGACGGCGTGTGATAGAGTCTGCCGTGGACGGCGTGTGATAGAGTCTGCCGTGGACGGCGTGTGATAGAGTCTGCCGTGGACGGCGTGTGATAGAGTCTGCCGTGGACGGCGTGTGATAGAGTCTGCCGTGGACGGCGTGTGATAGAGTCTGCCGTGGACGGCGTGTGATAGAGTCTGCCGTGGACGGCGTGTGATAGAGTCTGCCGTGGACGGCGTGTGATAGAGTCTGCCGTGGACGGCGTGTGATAGAGTCTGCCGTGGACGGCGTGTGATAGAGTCTGCCGTGGACGGCGTGTGATAGAGTCTGCCGTGGACGGCGTGTGATAGAGTCTGCCGTGGACGGCGTGTGATAGAGTCTGCCGTGGACGGCGTGTGATAGAGTCTGCCGTGGACGGCGTGTGATAGAGTCTGCCGTGGACGGCGTGTGATAGAGTCTGCCGTGGACGGCGTGTGATAGAGTCTGCCGTGGACGGCGTGTGATAGAGTCTGCCGTGGACGGCGTGTGATAGAGTCTGCCGTGGACGGCGTGTGATAGAGTCTGCCGTGGACGGCGTGTGATAGAGTCTGCCGTGGACGGCGTGTGATAGAGTCTGCCGTGGACGGCGTGTGATAGAGTCTGCCGTGGACGGCGTGTGATAGAGTCTGCCGTGGACGGCGTGTGATAGAGTCTGCCGTGGACGGCGTGTGATAGAGTCTGCCGTGGACGGCGTGTGATAGAGTCTGCCGTGGACGGCGTGTGATAGAGTCTGCCGTGGACGGCGTGTGATAGAGTCTGCCGTGGACGGCGTGTGATAGAGTCTGCCGTGGACGGCGTGTGATAGAGTCTGCCGTGGACGGCGTGTGATAGAGTCTGCCGTGGACGGCGTGTGATAGAGTCTGCCGTGGACGGCGTGTGATAGAGTCTGCCGTGGACGGCGTGTGATAGAGTCTGCCGTGGACGGCGTGTGATAGAGTCTGCCGTGGACGGCGTGTGATAGAGTCTGCCGTGGACGGCGTGTGATAGAGTCTGCCGTGGACGGCGTGTGATAGAGTCTGCCGTGGACGGCGTGTGATAGAGTCTGCCGTGGACGGCGTGTGATAGAGTCTGCCGTGGACGGCGTGTGATAGAGTCTGCCGTGGACGGCGTGTGATAGAGTCTGCCGTGGACGGCGTGTGATAGAGTCTGCCGTGGACGGCGTGTGATAGAGTCTGCCGTGGACGGCGTGTGATAGAGTCTGCCGTGGACGGCGTGTGATAGAGTCTGCCGTGGACGGCGTGTGATAGAGTCTGCCGTGGACGGCGTGTGATAGAGTCTGCCGTGGACGGCGTGTGATAGAGTCTGCCGTGGACGGCGTGTGATAGAGTCTGCCGTGGACGGCGTGTGATAGAGTCTGCCGTGGACGGCGTGTGATAGAGTCTGCCGTGGACGGCGTGTGATAGAGTCTGCCGTGGACGGCGTGTGATAGAGTCTGCCGTGGACGGCGTGTGATAGAGTCTGCCGTGGACGGCGTGTGATAGAGTCTGCCGTGGACGGCGTGTGATAGAGTCTGCCGTGGACGGCGTGTGATAGAGTCTGCCGTGGACGGCGTGTGATAGAGTCTGCCGTGGACGGCGTGTGATAGAGTCTGCCGTGGACGGCGTGTGATAGAGTCTGCCGTGGACGGCGTGTGATAGAGTCTGCCGTGGACGGCGTGTGATAGAGTCTGCCGTGGACGGCGTGTGATAGAGTCTGCCGTGGACGGCGTGTGATAGAGTCTGCCGTGGACGGCGTGTGATAGAGTCTGCCGTGGACGGCGTGTGATAGAGTCTGCCGTGGACGGCGTGTGATAGAGTCTGCCGTGGACGGCGTGTGATAGAGTCTGCCGTGGACGGCGTGTGATAGAGTCTGCCGTGGACGGCGTGTGATAGAGTCTGCCGTGGACGGCGTGTGATAGAGTCTGCCGTGGACGGCGTGTGATAGAGTCTGCCGTGGACGGCGTGTGATAGAGTCTGCCGTGGACGGCGTGTGATAGAGTCTGCCGTGGACGGCGTGTGATAGAGTCTGCCGTGGACGGCGTGTGATAGAGTCTGCCGTGGACGGCGTGTGATAGAGTCTGCCGTGGACGGCGTGTGATAGAGTCTGCCGTGGACGGCGTGTGATAGAGTCTGCCGTGGACGGCGTGTGATAGAGTCTGCCGTGGACGGCGTGTGATAGAGTCTGCCGTGGACGGCGTGTGATAGAGTCTGCCGTGGACGGCGTGTGATAGAGTCTGCCGTGGACGGCGTGTGATAGAGTCTGCCGTGGACGGCGTGTGATAGAGTCTGCCGTGGACGGCGTGTGATAGAGTCTGCCGTGGACGGCGTGTGATAGAGTCTGCCGTGGACGGCGTGTGATAGAGTCTGCCGTGGACGGCGTGTGATAGAGTCTGCCGTGGACGGCGTGTGATAGAGTCTGCCGTGGACGGCGTGTGATAGAGTCTGCCGTGGACGGCGTGTGATAGAGTCTGCCGTGGACGGCGTGTGATAGAGTCTGCCGTGGACGGCGTGTGATAGAGTCTGCCGTGGACGGCGTGTGATAGAGTCTGCCGTGGACGGCGTGTGATAGAGTCTGCCGTGGACGGCGTGTGATAGAGTCTGCCGTGGACGGCGTGTGATAGAGTCTGCCGTGGACGGCGTGTGATAGAGTCTGCCGTGGACGGCGTGTGATAGAGTCTGCCGTGGACGGCGTGTGATAGAGTCTGCCGTGGACGGCGTGTGATAGAGTCTGCCGTGGACGGCGTGTGATAGAGTCTGCCGTGGACGGCGTGTGATAGAGTCTGCCGTGGACGGCGTGTAATAGAGTCTGCCGTGGACGGCGTGTGATAGAGTCTGCCGTGGACGGCGTGTGATAGAGTCTGCCGTGGACGGCGTGTGATAGAGTCTGCCGTGGACGGCGTGTGATAGAGTCTGCCGTGGACGGCGTGTGATAGAGTCTGCCGTGGACGGCGTGTGATAGAGTCTGCCGTGGACGGCGTGTGATAGAGTCTGCCGTGGACGGCGTGTGATAGAGTCTGCCGTGGACGGCGTGTGATAGAGTCTGCCGTGGACGGCGTGTGATAGAGTCTGCCGTGGACGGCGTGTGATAGAGTCTGCCGTGGACGGCGTGTGATAGAGTCTGCCGTGGACGGCGTGTGATAGAGTCTGCCGTGGACGGCGTGTGATAGAGTCTGCCGTGGACGGCGTGTGATAGAGTCTGCCGTGGACGGCGTGTGATAGAGTCTGCCGTGGACGGCGTGTGATAGAGTCTGCCGTGGACGGCGTGTGATAGAGTCTGCCGTGGACGGCGTGTGATAGAGTCTGCCGTGGACGGCGTGTGATAGAGTCTGCCGTGGACGGCGTGTGATAGAGTCTGCCGTGGACGGCGTGTGATAGAGTCTGCCGTGGACGGCGTGTGATAGAGTCTGCCGTGGACGGCGTGTGATAGAGTCTGCCGTGGACGGCGTGTGATAGAGTCTGCCGTGGACGGCGTGTGATAGAGTCTGCCGTGGACGGCGTGTGATAGAGTCTGCCGTGGACGGCGTGTGATAGAGTCTGCCGTGGACGGCGTGTGATAGAGTCTGCCGTGGACGGCGTGTGATAGAGTCTGCCGTGGACGGCGTGTGATAGAGTCTGCCGTGGACGGCGTGTGATAGAGTCTGCCGTGGACGGCGTGTAATAGAGTCTGCCGTGGACGGCGTGTGATAGAGTCTGCCGTGGACGGCGTGTGATAGAGTCTGCCGTGGACGGCGTGTGATAGAGTCTGCCGTGGACGGCGTGTGATAGAGTCTGCCGTGGACGGCGTGTGATAGAGTCTGCCGTGGACGGCGTGTGATAGAGTCTGCCGTGGACGGCGTGTGATAGAGTCTGCCGTGGACGGCGTGTGATAGAGTCTGCCGTGGACGGCGTGTGATAGAGTCTGCCGTGGACGGCGTGTGATAGAGTCTGCCGTGGACGGCGTGTGATAGAGTCTGCCGTGGACGGCGTGTGATAGAGTCTGCCGTGGACGGCGTGTGATAGAGTCTGCCGTGGACGGCGTGTAATAGAGTCTGCCGTGGACGGCGTGTGATAGAGTCTGCCGTGGACGGCGTGTGATAGAGTCTGCCGTGGACGGCGTGTGATAGAGTCTGCCGTGGACGGCGTGTGATAGAGTCTGCCGTGGACGGCGTGTGATAGAGTCTGCCGTGGACGGCGTGTGATAGAGTCTGCCGTGGACGGCGTGTGATAGAGTCTGCCGTGGACGGCGTGTGATAGAGTCTGCCGTGGACGGCGTGTGATAGAGTCTGCCGTGGACGGCGTGTGATAGAGTCTGCCGTGGACGGCGTGTGATAGAGTCTGCCGTGGACGGCGTGTGATAGAGTCTGCCGTGGACGGCGTGTGATAGAGTCTGCCGTGGACGGCGTGTGATAGAGTCTGCCGTGGACGGCGTGTGATAGAGTCTGCCGTGGACGGCGTGTGATAGAGTCTGCCGTGGACGGCGTGTGATAGAGTCTGCCGTGGACGGCGTGTGATAGAGTCTGCCGTGGACGGCGTGTGATAGAGTCTGCCGTGGACGGCGTGTGATAGAGTCTGCCGTGGACGGCGTGTGATAGAGTCTGCCGTGGACGGCGTGTGATAGAGTCTGCCGTGGACGGCGTGTGATAGAGTCTGCCGTGGACGGCGTGTGATAGAGTCTGCCGTGGACGGCGTGTGATAGAGTCTGCCGTGGACGGCGTGTGATAGAGTCTGCCGTGGACGGCGTGTGATAGAGTCTGCCGTGGACGGCGTGTGATAGAGTCTGCCGTGGACGGCGTGTGATAGAGTCTGCCGTGGACGGCGTGTGATAGAGTCTGCCGTGGACGGCGTGTGATAGAGTCTGCCGTGGACGGCGTGTGATAGAGTCTGCCGTGGACGGCGTGTGATAGAGTCTGCCGTGGACGGCGTGTGATAGAGTCTGCCGTGGACGGCGTGTGATAGAGTCTGCCGTGGACGGCGTGTGATAGAGTCTGCCGTGGACGGCGTGTGATAGAGTCTGCCGTGGACGGCGTGTGATAGAGTCTGCCGTGGACGGCGTGTAATAGAGTCTGCCGTGGACGGCGTGTAATAGAGTCTGCCGTGGACGGCGTGTGATAGAGTCTGCCGTGGACGGCGTGTAATAGAGTCTGCCGTGGACGNCGTGTGATAGAGTCTGCCATAGACCACATGTAATAGAGTCTGCCATAGACCACAGTGTAATAGAGTCTGCCATAGGACACATGTAATAGAGTCTGCTAGTACACATTAAATAGAGTCTGCAGTGGACAGCGTGTTAATAGCATGGATGCTGATAGAGCCGTGGATGACATGTAAAGAGAGTCTGCCATAGACCACATGTACTATAGTCTGCCAGTGGACAGCGGTGTAATAGAGTGCTGTCCATTCACCACCATTACAAGTGAAAGTTATGGAAAAAAATATTCCAAAGCAAATCGTACCAAAAAGAACAGAGGTGTTGTCTATGTTAGTAATATCAGACAAAAATAGACTTCAAAGTAAAAGAAAGCAGAAAGAACAAAGAGGCCTATTAATATTTTTAATCAAAGAACGATGTGCCATGAAGACTTCACATGCAAAATAATATATGCAACCAAATTGACCATGAATATTTCACAATCATAATATATATGCACCATTTCTGGTGCAGCCAAATCTTTATAAAGACAATTCTCCAAGGACCAAATGGGCACAGATTAACCCCAGAGTACACTCATAGTAGGGGAATTCAAATCACCACTCAGCCCTTGACAGACAACCGGACAAAGAACTAAAACAGACAGCCATCCTGACTGAGGTACAATACATCAGACAGAAACCTCACAGACATCTACCAAATATTTCACCAAAGAGCAACAGAAAATACACTTTTTCTACTTGCACACCCAGGCGAACATTCTCCAAAATTGACACATACAGGGCAACAGAAAAGACCTCACAAAATACAAAAAAAAGTGAAATAATTTGTTAGCATTCTATCAATCACAATGCAATAAGCTCTTATCGCACATACAGCCAGACTAGCCCTACGCTAAAACACATGGAGACTAACAAACACCTCTGTGAATAATGAATGGTGAAGGAAGAGATAAAAGAAAGAAATAAAAAGCATTCATGGGCTGAATGACAATGATAATACAATAACAACAAAACCTATGGATACGTGACTTAAGAAAAAACAGTCTCTAAGAAGGGAAGTTTTATAACCCTGGGTTGACCTACATTAGAAAAACAAAGAGAGCACAAGTGAATCATCTGTAACACGGCAGCTAAAAACACTTGGAAAGGAACAACAACAAATCAGCCCTAAATGCTAACTAGACAGAGAAATAACAAAAATCAGCGAGCAGAAACAATGAAATAAAAACTAAAGATAAACAATACGCGAAAAAAAATCAATGAATCCAAAAGGGGTTTCCTTCAGAGAATAAACAAGATACGACAACAGATACCTCTAGCCCAGTTAAACCAAAAGGAAAGAAAAGAACAACTCAAAATCAGATAAAATCCATATGAAAGGGAAATACACAACAGACAATGAAAAGATCCAGACAGAATCGATTACAGGAAATACTTCAAAAAACCTATACTCTTACCTAAGTTTTGAAAACCTAGAAGAAAATGGATGAATATCTAGACATCCTGATGACACACAAAAGCGAACCAAGAAGAAACGACAACTTTAAAAACAGAGAACCATAATAGTATGAAGAATTGAAAATGTAATAAAGAAACCTCCCTGAGCCAGGCTGTGGTGCATTCCTTTACATCCGAGCGACTTGGGAGGCAGAGGCACGTGGATCTTTGTGAGTTCAAGGCCAGCCTGTCACAGAGATGGAGTCCAGAGACACTGCGGGCATACAGGAGACCCTGTCTTGAAAAGACCAAAAAAAAAAAGAAACAAGAACCTACTCACTCACTAAAAAAAAGCTCAGACCAGATGGTTTCACATGCAGAATTCTATAAAAAACATTTCAAAAGGACTTAATAACCATTATACTTAAATTGTTCAGAAGATTCAAGCAGAGGGAAATTCCCAAAACCTTTCTATGAAGCCCAGCATCTACTTAAACAAACAGGCAAAGATACAACCAAAAAAGAGAACTTGGACCCAATTCTATCATTAATGAAGAGAGAGCAAAAATACTTGCAACCGCCGATCTATAACCCACATCAAGAAGATGATCAGTCATGACCAAGTTGGATTCATACGAAAGATGCAGATGGGTCACACAGACAAAAATTAATAAAATCATCAAACCATATAAATGGCCTGAAAGACAAAAAACATGAGCATCTCACTTGGTGTGGAAAAAAACCCTTGCAAAATCCCAGCATCCCGTCAAAATGCTTCTAAATTCCTGAGGGAATGGATATGGAGAGATCAATGCCTCATGGTAATCAAAAGCCAGATCAGGAAACCCACAGCCATATCATCCTAAATGGGGGAAAATGACAGGAGCATTCCCTTTAAAGGTAGGACTTGGGCAGGCTGCCCCCTGTCACCACTCCTCTTCAATATATGCTTGAAACACTTGCTAGAGAAATAAGGCAAGAAAGGAAATTAAAGGAATAATAAGTTGAACGAGAAGTAAGCAAGAGCATTTTGCTTCAATCTTTTCCTTTTTATATGACAAACCAACAGTTCGTCCTCTCCAACCCCAACGCTTAAGGGACACTTGTCACCAAGTGAGCTTGTAAAGGTTTTTCTTGGTGGTGGAGAAGGCTCACCATGAAGATCTAGGGCTGGATTGAGGGCATTAGAAAGAATCCGCCACAGGGTCAGAGATTTTGTGACTGGCTTGGAGGACTATTTAGATGTGTGCTGCCAAAAGCAAGCTGCTCTTCTAGGCCTAAGCATAGAAGAGGCCTGGGAGGTGGGGGGGGGGCCCGTCAAAGGTTGTACTCGGCAAAGAAGTTGCACTCATCCTTTCCAGCCAACACAGGCGTCTCAGTGTGGGTTTGTGACTATAAGAAAGTGCCTTCAAGATGTGAATTACTACTTATCTCACTGTTAGAGGCTGGAAAGTCACCAAGCATGCCCAGGCACCAACTTTGGTTTTGGTTGGGACCTTTTTGCTGCACCATGCAAGGTGCCATCGAGCCATATGGTAGACTAAGTATGTAAACTCGGGCCTCTCTTCACCTTCTCCCAGAGCCACCAGCCCTAGCATGGGGTCCCAGTCTTATGCACACAGTAGCGCAATTGATATTAGCTACTATCATTGCTGCGCACATTTCCCACCAGCAGGGAGTTGCTAGAACATCCTCCCCATCTCTCCTTTTGGATGCCAACCTGATTCTTTTGCAGAGCTGTATCCTCAGCTGATCATCCTCTACTTGGACCTGACAGGTAAAGGGCCCTCTGTAATGAGGAGGAGGTGACTGACCTCTTCAGGGCCAGGCGAAGACAGGCACTATGGGTTATGTCCCTTTGATCTTGGGAGTTGTCCTGGAGGAGACTGTGGGACACCACCTCTCTGGCCACATCCCTTTGGTGCAGCTAACCCGACTCAATCTCACACTGTGTTTTCTCTTCCCAGCAGACTGCACATCCAGCAAGTTGTAGGAAAAACTTCTCCGAAGTCTTGCGACTGACACCCAAGCTCCAGACTCCTTCATGGCCTCCCGAGGTATTCAGGACCCTCTGCTTAGGAACTTTTCTGCTTCCAGACTAGGTCTGGAGGCTTTCGCAGTGAGTGGTTGATGAGCAGCTGAGGGTAGGGGAGTGCTCCACCCCGGTCTGCAGGCTCCCCTTCCTCACTCTATCTTGGCAACATGAGCAGGCGTTGCTTTCTCTCTACCCTGTCCTCTGGTGTGACCAGGAGAGCCAGGCGATGCAGAGGACAGCAGCCCCTGTGACTTAGTCACAACTTCGAAACTTAGCCTTGTTCTCTGCCCATTGTAAGTAATCTGTGAGAGTCTGAGGAAACGCGACCATTCCCATTACAGAGAAGATATTTCCCCAGTAATCTTATCCTTTGGAGCTTAGCAATCCACATGGGTGCGTTTGCTGCACATATAAAATAAACCACAGAACCAACACACACCCTTGCCTTGTTCAATAGACTCAGATATTATCAATTATATTTCCTTTGCAAATGTTTCGCTCAGTGACCCAACAACACATATCAGAACCCACTGTGGACTGTCATTCACATTTAAAGGCGCCGTTTGCCAAACAGTTTGTTTGCCACACAAGAGAATCATGACCGAGGGAACCAGCCCCGGAGCATTCCCTCTGCCAGGGGCTGAGTGTTCACTCTGCTTGCTCTGAGCTCATGTCCCTGCAAAGCAATCTAGTACCTCCCTGATATGTGAGTCTTCTTGGCTCCCATCCCCTAATATCACAAGGGGCTTAAAGAAAGAGTCTGTTCTCATCTGTGTAAGCCAATAAGCCAAGGTTTATGATGAAGGAACAGCAGGGTGTTTCTGGTGAGGCCTCTCTTCCTGGTTCACAGAGGGACCATCTCAGTGTGTCTGTGGGCCTCCCTAGTGAGAGAGAAAGAGGAGAGAGGGTCAGAGACAGACAAGAGAACGATGAGAGAGAGAGCAGAGAGACAGAGAGATACTTCAATAGCTGTGGATCTAAGGACTTATATTTCTTATATCGTTTCATCTCCACGTTCTGGTAAAAAAAAAGGCCGTCAAGCTACAAATACAATCATAGGACCCTATGGCTTTTTGTAGTAGGGACAAGGACGAGAATCGTAATGCCCCATACTACTATGCTCCCTACGCTTTGTCGTGTGAAGCTTAATTCCTTTTTTCCCCAAAGCAGAATAAAAGACTCATCAAGAAAACCACCATGCGGACACAGTAGGCCGGCGTAGGGTCACAGCCCCCCCCGCTGCAGGCTCCTGCGACGGACGATGAGCCTGAGATGCAATTTCTGTTTAGGCAATTGCCCAGTCAACCTCCAGGAAAGGCCCCAGCACCCCCCCAGAATCACCTGCATGGCTTTTTTCGATCTGGGCAAGTTATTCCGCTTCAGAGATTCCCAGGGATTTGGGGTTCAAGAAACACTTTTTTGAATAGTCGTATCAGGAATACTCCTTCCCGCTGTTATTCCCTTAAGAGAAGTTACGGTAAGGTTGAGGGGAATGATGCCCAAAGTTGACAGAAAGTTATTAGTCAGTTTTTTAATGTAATGATTAGGTGTAAGAGAGTTTTGGGGCCGGGCATGGTGGTGCAGACGCCTTTAATCCCAGCACTCAGGAGGCAAGCAGGCAGATCTCTTAGTTCAAGACCACATGCCGTACATAGTGAGTTCCAGGAGCAGCTGGAGCTACAGGGAGACCCTTTTCTCAAAAAGACCACAGTAAAAAAAACAAAGAGAGTTTGGTTACGCATGGGAGTTCACATGCGCCCTGGACTGTGTGTGGAGTCCAAGGACAGCTTGTTGCATCATGATCGCAAGGTCACATTGTCAGGTTCATGCAAAAGCCTTTGCCTGCTGAGTCCCCGAGCAAACACGGGTACAGGGGAGGCGAATGCTGTGCACTAACACTCCCTGCGTTGGCCGCTTGGGCTCAATACCACTTCCCTGGTTTCAGTCTCAGCACAAACACTACTGTAGCAATGGCATTGACCTTGAGCAATCAGGCATCTTTATCAAATGTCTGTCTGCATGCTAAAAAGCTCTTTTTTATTTAAATTTAATTTTTTCATGGTTAAATGAATGTACTGTCCCGGCATGTAAGGTCTGTGCACCCGTGTTGTACAATCTTTGGCGGTCAGAAGAGGGTGTCAGCTTCCCCTGGACTGGAGTTACAAGACAGTTCTCAGCCACCATGTGGTGCTGGGAACGAACCCAGGTCTGCTGCAAGAGCAGTCAGTGGTTAAGAGCATTTAGTGCTCTTAACCACTAACTTGTCTCTCCAGCCCCTGAAAAGCTTCTTAAGATGATATTTTGAATGTGTGTTGCTTCCTCTCAACTTATTTAGATCACTTCCCCTCACTAGAACCAACAAAAAATTGTATCTGTCAAAATTCCAGCAGCCTGTGGCGCCATCAAACTAAATCCACCTCTTATAACAATCTAATACTTTGCATAAATTTCGTATCCACTGGATCATTAGAGGAGAGATTCATGTAAATGACTTCCAAAGCTAATAGTGACAGAAAAGACAAACGGCCTGACTTTCTTATGCACTTGATCTCTGCGTTACAGGGAACAGGAAGCTGCACTCCGTAAAGCTCTGAAGAAACTTTAAGCTCTCTTGGCCATAAAGGACAAAGACAGGCTTCGACAAGACCAGAATGGTAGGAAGAGGTTTCTCGAAGCATTTCCTCAGTTGAAAGTGGAGGTCGAGGCACACATCTGGAAGCTCCATGCCCTTGCCGACCATGCAGAGGACAGGCACAGGGGCCGCACCATCTCCAAAGTGGTGGCTGAGTCCTTCAGCGCTGCCTCTGACTTCATGGAACTCCTTGGTCTAGTTCTGGCACCAGCGACAGCAGAGGGCAGTCTGATGCTCTCGGCAACTGGGTTGGGACTGGGAATAGCGGCCACCGTGAGTACTGTTGCCGCCTCCGCTATGGAAACAGCAAGCAGGTTTGGGGATGAGGTTGAAGACAGTCACCAGGCTTTAGCCCAAGTGAGCATGACGAAGGAGATGAGACCCATTGTGACCGAGATCGCAAGCAAGATCCCGCAAGCTACAAGGGATATCATCCAAGATCTGGAAGCCCTAGACCAGCACATGGAAGCCCTCAGGCTGGTCAGGGCCAACCCTCACTTAGAAGAAGATGCCAGGACCCTTGCAACCACGGGAAGAATCCCTGCCCAACGCGCTACACAGGTGCGGAACGCCTTCAGAGGAACCCCTCTGGCAATGAGCACTGGAGCCTGGATTAGCCGTGCCACCACTGCAGGGGTCTCCCTTTGGCAAGACATAGGCAGCCTTGTACAAGAGTCAAACCATTGTGTGAAGGGGCAAGGTCAGAGTCAGCTGAAGCCTGTCGGAAGCTGGCTCAGGAGTTGGAGGAGAAGCTGGAGTCACTCATCAAATTCTACAAGACCATACGATCAGGCTTCAATTAGTCCCCCACTTTTTTTTTTTTTTTTTTTTTTTTTTGCTGTCAATAAGAATTTACACTTATTTTTAAAAATCCAATTCAAAAGGTACCTAAGTATATGATTGCGAGTAGAAAAATAGGGGACAGAAATCAGGTAGTGGCAGTTTTCCATTTTCATTTGTGTACGAATTTTTTATATAAATATGGGATGTAAAACATTAATGCAAGTCAAATGTTGCCGTGAACAGTTTTCCACATCAATTTTATAGCGATTATAATAAACCTGTTGTAAATTTTCCTGGACTAGTTGGCCCGTCTTCTTATTTCCCTAAGCCAGGTGGAGTGCGGGGAGAGGACCGGAAAGAGATGGGGTAACGAGTCATTTTGTCAGAGAAGAAAGGAGGGCTGAGGCCCCCAGAGACTTGGGCCATATTTCTGTGGCAGAGCACAGCAAGGTTATTGAGGGTAGCTGGTGGGTCAAATAAAGTACAACTGGAGCCTAAAATAAGGGCCTGCAGGGTGTGTCGGAAGTATAGGGACTGGAGAGAACAGCAGCAAGAACATATGGAAATTGACAGAAAGCCCCCCAACCTGAGCTACATGTAATAAACAAAGCGTGCGGGACAAAGACTTGCGATATGCAAATGCAAGAGAAGACAGGTGTGAGTAAATCAGCCCAAGAGCCATGAGCCTAACACCCCTGTGCTTGTGCGCTGCCTTTCCCCAGCGCAGTAGTGCCCGCCCACTACCGGAAGTGTTCTCTTTCTAAATAAACAGGTTCCTAACTCTAGCACCTTCCCAAGGTGTCCATGGTGCGATTCTTTGTCTGAGACTGAGAACCTTGAAATTTTTTAAGCAGGTACCTATCCAAACTCAGGTCCTTACCTCTAAGAGCTGGCTCAGTCAGCCAGGAGTTAGGCAAAACGCTTCTGAATTCATCTCTCTTCCTTAACAAGGGCACCCAACCCGCTACTTCCCTCACTCCTGGAGCACGTGAAACTGTGGGAGAGCTCCCTTGGGAAACTCCCTGTGTGAGAACACTCCTCCCCTTCCATCTCCCCTTATGTGTTTTCTTTCCACAAGTTATGTGGCCTGGGCCAACAGTGTGCCTGGACTCTCCCCTGCCCTGTGCAGCAGTTGTTGAGTTTATGCTTGGGGGAAAAAAGCAAATGAATGACAGCTGCTGCCAAGCCCTGATAAGATCAGGAGGCAGCTAGCTACTGGTGAGCTTTTACATTTGTTACTAAACTAGAAGTCACAGTCTGTGCTCCAATAAACGCAGGTTCAATCACCCATTCCTTGGTTGGTTTGGGAATTTCTGATCCATTTTCCCATGTCTGTACTGGGATTTAGTCTGGCTTGAACATGCATGAGACTTGTGCAAGCTGTCACCATTGCTGTGAGTTCGTACAAGTAACTGACCGTTCTCGTGGAAGACTGTTTCCCTCTTGGTCCTCCACCCCTCTGGCCTCCTACAATCTTTTCCCCACCTTCTAAGTTTTTTTTTTGGTCTGTTTTTTGAGCAGGGTCTCCGTAGCCCCAGCTGTCCTGGAACTCACTCTGATAGACCAGGCTGGGGTCTTGAACAAAGATACGCCGACCTCTCTGCCTCCCAAGTGCTAGGACTAAAGGCGTGCAACACACACACACGCCCGCTCCCCACCTTTTTTCCAGGCAGTGGGACGCAGTGGTTTGAAATAAGCGTCGTATTCATGCAGCCTCTGGTTCTCTACACAGGGTCAATTGGGTTTTGTGGTGTTCATCACCATGGTGTACGTATAAGGAAACTTCTCTGTGAGAGTTGACAGATGCACTTACCCTATGTGTAGAGGTTGCATTGAGAATGTGTCACTCAGGGGTAAGCTCTCAACAGAGGCCGGTTTGCTGCATTTTGACCAGTTCTGGAATGCTGTAAGAGCCGCCACTGGTGTGCAAAAAGAACTTCTTGTGAGGGGTGAAAGGTCACTTTGTTTACTGTAAATAGGAAAATGTGTATTTAGAATAAAGTAAGGATAGGACTTGGTGTAGGGATGTGGCAAAAGTGGATTTTTCTCTAGGTCTGTGACCCGCTCCAGCCTGCATTTGGGTTATGTTTTCAGTGCACCATGAGTTCCCTTCCATCGAGTGGGCCTTAATTCCAATTGAACAGCTCTTGAGATTGGAAGGTTTGAAGAATGAAAATGGTGACTTTGACTAAAAGAAAGCAATGCTTTTCAGACACAAGGGAAGTTACACATTCTGATGAAAGGCACAATACCTACTCAAGCTCAAGACACACAAACTTCTAATATAGAGGTGGGCATGAGGTCCAACCACTGGCTAAGGAACTATTGGCTTGTTAGAATAACTGCTGGACAGCAAGAGTTGGTTGTCTTTAAGGGCATGACCCTTGGTAGATCAACAACAATCTAGGGCAGTGTCCCCACACAGCCCAAGAATAGATTTGGGCAAGGCATTTGGACTTCATAGAGGGGGGGAGGAGTTTGGGACAGGAAGTTGAGTGGCCAGAGATGGAGGTCAAATCCTCTGGGAGGGGGGGGGGAAGGCAACAAAATACATTGTATGAATTACCAAAAACAGAAAAGTAAGAAATCGCCACCCCAGTTTTTTAAAGTGGGCCAGAGCCAAATAAAGTCTGAAAAAGAATAAAAAAAATTTCCTGACCCCGATGGCTTTTTCCCACGGAAACACCGATAGAAAGATTGGAAGTTCCAATCCCGTTTGAGAAGACCTATGAGATTAGTCAGTTGAGTCTGGGATACCTTCAACTTGATTGGGAAGTGACTGACCAGTTGTCGGGTTTGATTTAAAGCCAGTTCACGATGAAGCCATATTTGAACGCTGTTATGGGGACCAACATGCCCTGGGGCAGAACATCACAGAAACCTTTCCTTCTTTCACTCTTCTGAGAGCGCCACACAGTGCTGGCCACATGACCCGGTGTGGGGTGATTTACATGCTTCTGCATTGCGTGATTTACATGCTTCTGCCTTCCTGCTAAGAGGAGAAGATCAAAACCAAGGGAAGTGATAGAAGAAAAAGTGACCCAAAGTAATTCTAACCAAGGAAGCATGTTCCCAAGTGCCAACCGCCAAATGCTCGCATAGCCTCTGCTTCTGAGCTGTGAACGGAAAGCTCTTGTCTCTCCCCACACCTCAGTTTCCTCATCCCTTCAGAAAGTACAGCACATCCCAGGGATATGCACAATAATTCCATGTTGATTTCCAAACTAAGGGGGAAAATTAAATGTTTCAAATCAATGGAAAGAAAAAAAGCCTCTGCAAAAACCGGAATGCCGGAGGTCCTCTGCGGTCCACCTGCTGGTCCCGTCCTCAAGGGTTGGGAAAGACCATCAGCCTCCACAGCAACAATCCGAGAATAACATTCCTGATGCAAGGGGTCCTAGTCTTCCTCCCCCTCCTCCCCTGTCAGCTCCTTGTGAAATCCTACCACAGTTCTCAAAGTCTGAATTTATAGGTTCAGCTGGGCCCAGATTGGTTGAATAAGGACATGAAACCAGAAAAACTAGACCTAAACTAAAGAAATTGCCATCAAACCGTGCAGGGAGGGAAGACCGCAACGCCCACCAGCCCCTTTACATCAGGTCCCGCAAGGTCTCGGCTCGGCCATCTGCTGTCCTTCGAATGGGGAGACTGCACACTGTATTTTGGTTTTCTCTGCTGAGGGAGCGCTGCTCTGCCAGGCTTAACAGCCCACCAGCAGACCCACTCCTCACAGCTCCTTACTGTAGAGGATTTGAACCTGCCGCCGTCAGAAGGCTGCACTAGGGACCACCACCTAACACGACACTGCCTTCTGTCGTGCTTTCAAACCGGATACTAGTGACAATATGATACCCTGTTTTCCTTTCCCCACAGTCTCCGAGGTGGACTGGTTGCTCTCTCAGCCTGCTACGGGGACAGCTGCTACCCAGATTCCCTTTTTCCTGAGCTGATTTTCCCGGTTCCTTGACCACGCGCTCATTTTCCAGGGATAAACCCGTGCACACTGTTCTTCTCTTTCCTGGAACTCCTTCTCAAATTACTGTGGGATCAAACCCGGGTCCTCTGTAAGAGTGGCAGTGCTAAGACTAGCCAGCTGTCTCCAGCCGGTTTTGAGGCTGTTAAAGAATATATTATATGTTCTTTTTTTTATGGTTTGAACAAATTTATTTACAACCAAACAATCTTCTGTATAATCTTCTACCCAAGAAGAGTCCATCCAGCTGCCTTTTAAATATTATAAAAGGTACATGTTTGTCCTCTTCTGCCGTCAGTAAGAATATATTCTAATTTTCCTTTTTTTTTAATATAACACATATTTACTTGTGCTGAGGCCTAAACAACATGTATCCTGTAGAAAGTGTTTGGGCAAAACTGGATTCTTGTTGAACTCACAACAATTAAATAAGTATTAATCGAAATATACACGGTGTCCCTCTCCCGCACCTCTCCCAACCCTCCCACCGTTCCAGTTTCACCATTTCAGTCTGTTTTCCGATGCAGTCCTTTCTGTGGTTGTTCGTTTACTAATTTAAACTATTCATCCCTCTCCATGAGAAATTTTATATCTGGGTTATTGGCACTAGTATCCACAATGAGGGGAACCTCATTCCTACATTGTTTTCTGGAACTGATGTTACTTCACTGAAGCTTAACTTCTCTACTAGTTCCATCCATTACCTGCAAAGTTCATGACGTCGCCGTCTTACCTGCAGACTCAGAAATCGTGTTACATGTACGCCACAATTCTTTCTCTATCCACTGTCATGCATTGAAGGACTATTTGGGTCTGGTTTCCAGCATTTTTGATATTGTGAAAGAGGCTGCAATAAAGAAATATAATTCCTATTTTCAAAAGCACTTTTCTTCTGGGGCCATTTTCTGCCATGTTGGGCATTTTCCTCATTGATGTCTTTCTCATTCACATGGTCTTGGGCTGCAGATTCATATTTAAGGAGACTTATTCTGACTGGGGAGAATAAACTGTGAGACTAAAAGTCTTTTCTGAGACATTTAACTCACTCAGGAAGTCTCTATACCTTTTCACTCTTTCGTATAGACCCAGTGTTGCCCTACGATGTTCTTCCTCCCTGCTCCAGGATTAGGAGTTTGTTCCCAGCTCAGCTGGGCCAGCAGGGCGGCCAGGCACTCGGAGTATCCTGTGCAGCAGAGAGGGGGAGGGAGAAGGTACCATGGAGCCCAGAGAGAGAGGTAGAAGGACGAACCCAATACTGGGCCGGGAAAAGTTTCACGGGGAAATAACTCCATTAATTGGCAACAAGTAAAGGTTTTTATACCAAAGCTACCATGCTCTTGGGGTCGGGGGGGTGAAGGGGGTGGGGGGATATGGCAAGGAGAGGAAGGAATGTGGAGCCAATATGGCTCCTACGGGGGTCAACAGCAACTCACACATGTATAATTGTAAATAGGAAGTGGTGACAGTTTGTTCTCCAGCACTCAAAGGGAAGGTCTTAAGGGACTCATTCAGGAGCAGGTAGATCCGCCACCCAGCTTACTCAAAGAAGCTTGCAGGACAGTGGGTGCCTAACGCCATTGTGCTCGAGCCAAACAGTCCCATCCTGACAACCAAGAATACTCTGTGGGCACCGGCTTGGTGGACTTCCCGGCTTTCATCCTCAGCCTTCCTCTCTGAGTTTCCATCTAGTGTGACATCCATGCGGGCTGCCTGCCTTCCCTTCTCCCGTTGAGATAGCTTCTCCCCACACTCTAGTTTGTTCAGCTGTCCCTTCTTTCTCCAAACATTCATTGGAGTGTTCGGTGAACCCCTTTGCATGTTTCTTTGGCATGAGGAGGAGCATAAGGAAGCTGCAGGTTCCTGAGTCCCAGAGGCTGAATGTGAACCAGTCCCCCTCCCCCCCCACTTACTAAGTCATAACCCCTTAAAGCACTCTACTTCGCATCTGTGTTTTGTTGTTGTTGTTTGTGGTTCTTTCTTTTTTATTTAGTCACAACATGTCAGTATAACAGAGGTCAAACCCAGTTCAGTGGAGGTGGTTCAAACCACACCTGCTAAAGGAACAAGCCTGTAAAATACTTTTATCACGTAAATCAAATTTTAAAAATCAAAGGGAAGAGAGTAAAGCCCTTTTAAGTATTTCAACAACCACATTTTCATGCATCAAAAGCAAAACACAACACAAAAAATTTCTAGTTGGGGAAAAAAAATAAAATAAAAAAAGAAAATAAATTCTAAGTTGAAAGAAAATATAGAAATTCCAAGCAACTCAGGTTATGCATTTAAGAGGCTAATTAAACTGATAACCACGTACATACCATGATCCCTTATGCAGGTTAACACTTGTGAACTTTCGATCTGTGAAACTGAACATGCATTGCATTGCTTGTGGCTGGAAAATGCAAGCATGTTCTATGAAACTGTTTTCAGCTTCTTTGCTGCCAAGACTCCAAATGGCAACTTAACCTACCAGTGGCTGTTTCCTAAACCTGAAATGTTAAAATGGCAAAGCCCAGCAGACCACGGCAAACGGTCATCTGGTTTCAGGGAAGTCACCTCACTGCTGTCAAAGGCAGAAAGTTAATTAGTATTCTTTCTGAGATAAAGCTGTTCACCTGATTTGTCAATGCTTTGTTTGGAAATATAATGCTTCTCCCCCATATTGCTCCCCCCGAAAAAATACCATTTATACAACACCTTTGTCTGTCAAAATATTATCAAAATCATATTAACATGGAGCATAGTGGTTCAGAAAATTAATCCTCCAACGGACTTAAACTCCAAGCAGTAAACTCCCCCACCGTGTTGCATCTTCCAAACCCATCCGCTTGTGGAGCCTGAGCAACTACTGGGGTAGTCAGCCTCTTCCAAGAGTATAGACTATTTTGCATCGTCGAATAGACTCAGCTGCATCACAGAGGCCAGTAACAGGAAGACCAAGACAGGAAGCAGTGTTTTTACGGGACTCATTTGGTGACCCACAAAGGAAGGGAAAGACCCCAGTGTGGAGCACAATGGCAGGAACGGATCATTGTTTGGGCTTGCCAAGGAGGACCTTCAACCTATTCCTTAAGGAAAAAATGACATCTTTCAACTTAATAAAGAAAAGCAAAAAGAAATCATAAGCTGAAGATTGCTAAAACCTATGATGTCAGAATCTGATATATGTGTGGAGTGCATTTATGCATATTTTGGATTGATGCAATGGAGGAACAACAACAACAACAGCAACAAAAAGACGATCAAAGAAAACTCACTGAAACTGTGAACCTCTGCCCAAAACAGTAAACTTCTTTTTTTTTTAAAAAAAAGGGAAAAAAATGACTTAGAAAAATATGAAAGACACGTATGTTAGAATGTGTGAGCTCTGGTAGGGTTGGGTGGGGCAAGGAATGGGAATGGGTCTAGATTTGATTGGGAAATGTATAAAATGCACAAAGCTTCAAATCGCGAGGGTCGGATTTATCTGTGTGCCTTTTTCACACTAGCGAGTCTGATAATCTTGGTTCAATTAAAAAGAGATGGGTCTAAACTTCTCAAGTACTTCTAGTTGTGAACGTGTGGGTTTAAAAATTTGATTCTTAATTTATGTGAAAATCTTATATTCCAATGAGATACAAGGGCGGTTTTATCATTGGGATACATTGGTTGGCATCGTATATGTGTAAGTGTCGTTCTAGGGAAAAGCTTATAATGCGTGTGTGTGAGGGGTGGGGAAATTCATAGAAATGCGTTGGATTTTTAGCGTGTACCATGGTAGGTGTGAAGTGTCGGATAGGTATGCAGGATTGCTAAGTGGGGGAGGTTGGTGTGCTTGAGTTGATCTAATGTGCGACAATCTGTATATCAGTGAAGTTCGTGCCGGGCAAGGCTTGTTGCTACCTTCCGGTGAGCGCTTGCGGTCTCAATTCGGATCGGCATCGCTCCACAAGGGCAATGCTACCCCGTGGTGATCACCGCGGCGGCACAACGAGGAAAATCACTCGCGGCATCGCTTTGCGTCCGTCACGGGCGTGCGCCCCGCAGTGTAGCTAGAGAGTGCGCACGCCCCGTGTCTGCCGCGGCCGTGCATCGGCCTCTCGGTGGCAGTCTAGGGCCCCTGTGGACGACCCGTCCTTGAGCTTCGGGGCTTCGGCTGGCGCTTGGCCCTCTAGAACCAGAAGAGGACTGGAGGTCGCGGCGGCGGGCAAGCACGCGTGGCAGCAATTCCGCTCGCCGCTCGGCCCCGAGGCCTTGGCCCCCTGCGCCGGCGGTGCCCGGCGGGGGGGTGGGGCCACCGTCTCTGCGCGGCGGCGGCGATCTGCGCGTCCTCGCTGTCCGTGTGTGCGCGTGCGCGCGGCTGTGCGTGACGGACACAGACTTGGCAGGACGATGCGGCCACGGGTGAGGATTCATGACACATACATAAATAAGGGGGAGAGCCTATAAGCTCAAGCAAGTGGTGCGGAGTTGTGGGGGGGAACACTGGTGTCGGTGGGGGGGGGGAGGTGGCAAGAGGGAGGCGGGGGGGACGAAAGGGGGCGGCGCGGACACACGCGTTTTCAGAACTCTCGGGCGGGGGTGCAGCTCGCTAAAGGGAGAAACCGGGAAAAAAGGGGGAAAAGTCGTCTGGCTGCGCTGAGTGTGTGGGGCGTGTGCGTGCGACAGAGGGAAAAAGGCAACAGTCATAGACAGCATCGAGGAGTGAAGCGTTGTGCATGTCAGAAAGGTCCCAAGCGAATCTGGAACCCATGCCCCCAGCCCTTCACATACCCTACTAGAGCAAAGGATCTGCCAGATGTTGTTTTTCATCTTTGTCTCAATCTGTCTTTTAAAATTTTTTGATGCAGAAGTTACTGTTTTTGGGCAAGGGTTCACTGTTTCAGTAGTTCTTTGACGCAGTCGGTTGGTTGTTTGTTTGTTGTTGTGTGTGTCCTTCCAATTTGCATCACTCCAAAATATGCATATCTACATGCCACACATATATCAGATGATGACATCATATGATTTGTCAGCCGCTCACCGTATGAATCTCTTTTTTGCTTTTTCTCTTGATAAGTTTTTCAAAAGATGTCATGTTTTCCTTAGGAAGTGTTTAAAGATTCCTCCTTGGCAACCATAAACAATGAGGCAGTCCTAGCACTCGTGTGCTGCCAGCACATGGGTCCTTCCATTCCGGTGGTACTCACAAGGCAAGCGTTCCAGTAAACACTTGCGTCCTGTCTGGTCGTCCCTGTCACTGGGGCCGCTTGTGATCAGGCCCCTGAGTAGTTGCGACTAATGGAGTGCCCTGATACTCTGAAGAGGCTAAAATCCCCTTAGTTTCTCAGTCCACAAGCTGGATGGGTTTTGGGAATCTTAACATTTTGGGTCTGTTTTACTGCTGTTGTCATAGTTTAAGTCCGTATTAAGGATTAATTTTTCCAAACCACTATGCGCCCATGTTAATACTGATTTTGATAATCTGTTGACAGACAAAGGTGTTGTATAAATGGTATTTTTTCGGGGGGAGCAATATGGGGGAGAAGCATTATATTTCCAAACAAAGCATTGACAAATCAGGTGAACAGCTTTATCTCAGAAAGAATACTAATTAACTTTCTGCCTTTGACAGCAGTGAGGTGACTTCCCTGAAACCAGATGACCAGTTTGCCGTGGGCTGCTGGGCCATGTTGCCATTTTAACAATTTCAGGTTTAGAGAAACAGCCACTGAGGTGGGTAGTTCCATTTGGAGTCTTTGGTCAGCAAAAGAAGCGGAGAAAAGTTTCATAGAAAAAAAAAACATGCTTGCATTTTCCAGCCACAAGCAATGCAATGCATGTTCAGTTTCACAGATCGAAAGTTCACAAGTGTTAACCTGCATAAGGGATCATGGTATGTACGTGGTTATCAGTTTAATTAGCCTCTTAAATGCATAACCTGCATTTGCTTGGAATTTTACTATATGTTCTTCAACTAGAATTTTATTTTATTTTTTTTTATTTTTATGTTTTTTTTCCAACTAGAAAATTTTTTCTATGTTTGTTTTTTGCTTTTGATCAGAAAAATGTGGTGTTTGAAATTACTTAAAAGGACTTTACTCTCTTCCCTTTGATTTTTAAAATTTGATTTACGTGATAAAAGTATTTTACAGGCTTGTTCCTTTAGCAGGTGTGGTTTGAACCACCTCCACTGAACTGGGTTTGACCTCTGTTGAGACCTGGACATGTGGTGTGACTAATAAAAAAGAAAAGAACCACAAACGACAACAACAAAAACACAGATGCGAATTGATAGTTTCAGGGTTATATGAACTCTGGTAAGGGGGGGAGGGGGACTGGTCCACATTCAGCCTCTGGGACTCAGGAACCTGCAGCTTCCTTATGCTCCTCCTCATGCCAAAGAAACATGCAAAGGGGTTCACCGAACACTCCAATGAATGTTTGGAGAAAGAAGGGACAGCTGAAAAACTAGAGTGTGGGGAGAAGCTATCTCAACGGGAGAAGGGAAGGCAGGCAGCCCGCATGGATGTCACACTAGATGGAAACTCAGAGAGGAAGGCTGAGGATGAAAGCCGGGAAGTCCACCAAGCCGGTGCCCACAGAGTATTCTTGGTTGTCAGGATGGGACTGTTTGGCTCGAGCACTATGGGGTTAGGCACCCACTATTTCCCTTCAAGCTTCTATGAGAGCCTAGGGATGGGCGGATCTCCTGCCTCCTGAAGTGAGATCCCTAAGACCTCCCTTTGATGTGCTGGGAGACAAACTGTCACACTTCCTATTTACCAATATACACGTGTGAGTGCTGTTGCCCCCGATAGGAGCCATATTGGCTCACATCTCCCTTACTCTCCTTTACATCCCACCACCCCCGTTCACCCCCCTACCCCAAGAGCTGTAGCTTTGGTATAAAAACCTTTACTTGTTGCCAATTAATGGAGTTATTTCCCCGTGAAACTTTTCCCGGCCCAGTATTGGGTTCGTCCTTCTACCGATCCTCTCTTGGGCTCCAGGTACCTTCCTCCCTCCCACCTCTCGTGCTGCACAGGATACTCCGAGTGCCTGGCCGCCCTGCTGGCCCAGCTGAGCTGGGAACAAACTCCTAATCCTGGAGCAGGGGAGGAAGAACATCGTAGGGCAACACTGGGTCTATACGAAAGAGTGAAAAGGTATAGAGACTTCCTGAGTGAGTTAAATGTCTCAGAAAAGACTTTTAGTCTCACAGTTTATTCTCCCCAGTCAGAATAAGTCTCTTTAAATATGAATCTGCAGCCCAAGACCATGTGAATGAGAAAGACATCAATGAGGAAAATGCCCAACATGGCAGAAAAGAGATTTGTTTGGGGCCCCGAAGAAAAGTGCGTTTTAAAAACAATAAGAAATAAAAGAATGATGAGAATCTAAAGACAGCATCTTCAGCAAGTGGTGTTGGCAAAACTGGATCACCACTTGTAGAAGAATGAAATTAAAACCCTACCTCTCACCCTGTACAAAAGTCATCTCCAGATGGATCAAAGACCTCAACGTGAAACCCAAAACTCTGAAGGCAATAGAAGAAAAAGTTGTCAGCAGACTACAAGACATAGGTGTAAGAAAAGACTTCCTAAATCGGACAGCAGCTGCACAAGAATTAAGGTCAACAATTGACAAATGGGACCTCATTAAACTCAAAAACTTCTGTACATCAAAAGAAACAATGAAGGAAGTGAAGAGAAAACCCACAGAGTGGGAGGAAACCTTCACAGCAAATGATAAAGATAAAGCATTGACTTCCAGAATATATAAACTACTCAAAAAACAAGAAAGAAAACAAGTTACTCACTAAAAAGATGGAGCAACGAGCTGAACAGAGACTTCACAAGTGAGGACCTGGAGATGGCTGAGAAATGTCTTGAAAAATGTTCAACGTCACTAATAATGAAGGAAATGCAAATTAAAACCAAAACCACTTTAAGATATCATCTCACTCCAATAAGACTGGCTAGGATCAAGAAAACAAATGATACCAAGTGCTGGAGAGGTTGTAGGGAAAGGGGAACACTCATCCACTGCTGGTGGGAATGTAAACTTGTACAGCCACTATGGAAAGCAGTGTGGAGAACCCTTGGAAGACTTGGAGTGAGCCTATCACCTAACCCAGTCATACCACTCCTGGGTATATACCCACAAGACTCATCTTATTGCAGAGATACATGCACGGCCATGTTTATTGCACCTCTCTTCACAATAGCAAAGAGTCAGAACCAACCCAAATGCCCCTCAACTGACAAGTGGATAGAGAAAATGTGGTACATCTACACGATGGAGTTCTATGCAGCAGTAAAGAAAGACGACATCATGAACTTTGCAGGTAAATTGATGGAGTTAGAAGATATCATGCTGCATGAAGTAACACAGTCCCAGAAAAACAAATGAGGAATGGTATCCCTCATCTGTGGATGCTAGCACCAATTACCTAATTGTATGGCAAACTGAGTGATGTTAATGTGACCTGAAAACAATTGTGCTCTTATATTGTGAATCCCTTAAAAAATAAATAAATAAAAATTTAAAAAATAGAGTTTTCCATAGACAACGTGTAATAGAGTCTGCCATAGACGATGCTCAGGGCTTCTGAGAAGAAGCAATGCATAATGGCTCCAGGGGCAGAGAAGAACTCACATAAGCAGATGTCTAGGCACTGCACCCAGCACCCTCAGTAGCAACAGCACCACCATCATCATCCACAGACTCTGTGACAGGAACACTGTTCTGAGGTGCAGGTACCGGGGACCAACCACAGTGAGGCTGGGCAGAGCAGGGAGGTGTTAGGAGTGATCAGCGGTGGGTCCCACAATCTGTGGTAATGCCTTTTCTTCCTGAAGACATGGGAAACCCCCAACTGAGATGAGTCAGCCAGAGAAGGACTTGGAATGTTGAGTTGAGTTCACCCCTGTGAGTTTGCAAAGTGGGTGGGACTCTGGGTGGCACCCAAGAAGTGGTCATTCCGATGTGCTGACTGGGTCATAATCTGTTCAGAAACTGAGGCTTTCAGTTTCCATTTCAGGTCCTGGGTACATAAGGCTGAAGCCTGTGTCTGCTAATGAATTAGCTACAGAGCTTGTGACTGGATCCACACAGCTAAGGACCTCTGGGTCCTGTTCAAACTCAGCCAGGAGAAGATTGCTGGGTAAGTGGAGGGACATACAAGCTCTCAACTGGATTCACTCATAAGAGAAGGATAATGGTCTCATTTTAGGGATGAGTTCAGCGATGTTAGACTTAACCAGGTCACACTGTAGTAGCAGCAGGCCTGGCCTTGCAGTCAGGTTGGGGTCCAGTTGCCCCTCCATCCCTCTCTACTCTAAGCCTGAGAGAGTGGGAAACCCCTCAGATGGAATCTCCAAGGTGCCTAGGGCTCCACTCAGGTGTCAGGATGTCTAAAACCAGGCCAGAAGGCTTCCTACATCCCGTGGCTTTATGGGTGTGCGTCCCTGTGAGAAATGGAGGAACTGGAGGATGGGACAGGCCAGAGGCCCAAAGCCCACTGGTTCTTCTGTACTGACCCTTCTAAAGATGGCCCTGGAGTATAAGACTAGATGGGGGAAATGGTAACTTGTGAGATACACACATGCCACACACACACAGCATGTGTGTGCAGGGCCCTGGGGTAAACTGAGGCCCTGAAGAGTGTGATTTGCAAAGACTCTGTAAAGTAAGCTGAGCAGGTTGGTATTAGGCCTGCCTCCCTGACCTGCTCAGCCTCTGGGGATAGAGAAGGAAGACAGGCTGTCCTGCATATTACATAGGGAAGGGGGCCAGTGTGGAGACAGAGAGGGAAGAGGTGAATAGTTGTATTAACAGCAGCATTCACTCAGTAATCACAAAGTAAAGGGTCGGACTGTGAGTTTGTGTTGGGGGCAAAGTCCTGTATACGTGGAAGCTGAGACTATCCTAGAGACTTGGAGTAATATATATTTTTAATCATACTTTTTCTTTCAATGGGGGTATGTCCTCAAACACAGATGACCCTGTGTCTAATGAATACCTCCCAGAGTCCAACCCAGGGGCAAACTGGGTCCAGGAAGATGGGACCAACTTGGTGTCCTGACACCAGCACAGGGATCCTGTTGGAGTCACCCCGGGGCACTGGTGCTGGGCAAGCAGGACATTCAAGGCTGGGAGGGACTAGGGATGCTAGCAGGGAGGAACTAGCTACCAGGGGCTCCCTTGGGGGGACTGGGACTACTCCATGTGAGGGAGGAGCCCAGCCCAGGCCTGGAAAACTGGAAAGTGATGGGGGAGGTGGTAATGAGGTAGGGGATGGTAGAGAGAGACTGTATCAGACAGGAGGGCCTGTGTACCTGGAAGGCCTGTGCACCCAGAAGGCCTGTGCACCCAGAGGGCCTGTGTACCCAGAAGGCCTGTGCACCCAGAAGGCCTGTGTACCAGGAAGGCCTGTGCACCAGAAAGGCCTGTGCACCAGGAAGGCCTGTACACCCAGAAGGCCTGGCACCCGGAAGGCCTGTGCACCCGGAAGGCGTGTGCACCCAACAGGCCTGTGCACCCAACAGGCCTGTGCACCCAGAAGGCCTGTGTACCAGGAAGGCCTGTGCACCAGGAAGGCCTGTGCACCCGGAAGGCCTGTGAACCAGGAAGGCCTGTACACCAGGAAGGCCTGTGCACCAGGAAGGCCTGTGCACCAGGAAGGCCTGTGCACCCGGAAGGCCTGTGCACCAGGAAGGCCTGTGCACCAGGAAGGCCTGTTCACCAGGAAGGCCTGTGCTCCCGGAGGGCCTGTGCACCCGGAAGGCCTGTGCACCCAGAAGGCCTGTGTACCCGGAAGGCCTGTGTACCTGGAAGGCCTGTGCACCAGGAGGGCCTGTGCACTGGGAGAGCCATGTACAGGGTAAAGCAGCTCAAACTTCGCCCCGGGAGAGAATTAAAGATTCTTAGGAAGAACCAGTAGTCCTGACTTTATTTCCCTGCTCAAGGAAGATGGCAGGCAGCCTCTGGGAAGTGACCTTGCTGAGAGCCTCTGCTTCCCCACATTTGGAGATCTTGGGCACAGCTGGGGAAGGAAGGGTCCCAGCCTGAGCAACCAGTTAGCCAGGAGCAGAGGACAGGAGACCTCTGAACTCCAACCAGCCACCTTCCCAGGTCATCCAAGAGGTTCTGTCAAACATCCAGAAGGAGGGCTCAATGCAAATTTGGCAAGCCCGAATTCATTAATTTTGTAGTACCGGGTATCAATCCCAGGGCCCTGTGCATGCTGAGCAAATGTTCTACCACTGATTCACACTGAATTCTGTGGTGCAGACACTTTATGAAAGTGTAAGGCCACACAATAGTTCAGTTGATCTGCTTGATGGGCTCTGGGGTCTTGTAGCCTGTGAAGCAGGAAAGAAGAGGTATCGATGGCCAGCTCTTGTCACACTGGTTGGTGCCTGTTAGCAAGATCCCCAGAAGCCCTTCAAAAACCTGCCCTTGTGTGTGGTTGGTCAGACACCATTACTAATGTCAAGTCTAGACATTTGTTTCTGGGTAAGTGCCCCAAAGTAAGTGCAGTCTGGAGCAAAGGAGGGGAGTGACTTTTGCACTGGGTGGCCAGACACCTGGGGCCCTTGGAGCCACATTCCTCTTGAGATGAGCAGTTAGACGTGGATCCATGGGGAAGGGCCCAGGCTGCTGTGTCTCAGAATAAAAAGGGAAATCTGGGGGTTCAAACAGGGACACCTCACTGCGTCTGGCTTCAGTCTTTCCTTTTTATATGACAGAACCAACAGTTGCTGTCCTCCAAGGCTTAAGGGACACTTGTCACCAAGTGAGCTTGTAAAGGTTTTTCTTGGTGGTAGAGAAGGCTCACCATGAAGATCTAGGGCTGGATTGAGGGCATTAGAAAGAATCCGCCACAGGGTCAGAGATTTTGTGACTGGCTTGGAGGACTATTTAGATGTGTGCTGCCAAAAGCAGCTGCTCTTCTAGGCCTGCATAGAAAGAGGCCTGGGGGGTGGGGGGGGTCCCTCAAAGTTGTACTCGGCAAAGAAGTTGCACTCATCCTTTCCAGCCAACACAGGCGTCTCAGTGTGGGTTTGTGACTATAAGAAAGTGCCTTCAAGATGTGAATTACTACTTATCTCACTGTTAGAGGCTGGAAAGTCACCGAGCATGCCCAGGCACCAACTTTGGTTTTGGTTGGGACCTTTTTGCTGCACCATGCAAGGTGCCATCGAGCCATATGGTAGACTGAGTATGTAAACTCGGGCCTCTCTTCACCTCCTCCCAGAGCCACCAGCCCTAGCATGGGGTCCCAGCCTTATGCACACAGTACCGCAATTGATATTAGCTACTATCATTGCTGTGCACATTTCCCACCGGCAGGGAGTTGCTAGAACATCCTCCCCATCTCTCCTTTTGGATGCCAACCTGCTTCTTTTGCAGAGCTGTATCCTCAGCTGATCATCCTCTACTTGGACCTGACAGGTAAAGGGCCCTCTGTAGTGAGGAGGAGGTGACTGACCTCTTCAGAGCCAGGAGAAGACAGGCATTATGGGTTACGTCCCTTTGATCTTGGGAGTTGTCCTGGAGGAGACCGTGGGATGCCACCTCTCTGGCCGCATCCCTTTGATGCAGCTAACCCGACTCAATCTCACATTGTGTTTTCTCTTCCCAGCAGACTGCACATCCAGCAAGTTGTAGGAAAAACTTCTCTGAGGTCTTGTGACTGACACCCAAGCTCCAGACTCCTTCATGGCCTCCCGAGGTATTCAGGACCCTCTGCTTAGGAACTTTTCTGCTTCCAGACTAGGTCTGGAGGCTTTCGCAGTGAGTGGTTGCTGAGCAGTTGAGGGTAGGGGAGTGCTCCACCCCGGTCTGCAAGCTCCCCTTCCTCGCTCTACCTTGGCAACATGAGCAGGCGTTGCTTTCTCTCTACCCTGTCCTCTGGTGTGACCAGGAGAGCCAGGCGATGCAGAGGACAGCAGGTCCTGTGACTTAGTCACAACTTCGAAACTTAGCCTTGTTCTCTGCCCATTGTAAGTAATCTGTGAGAGTCTGAGGAGACGCGACCATTCCCATTACAGAGAAGATATTTCCCCAGTAATCTTATCCTTTGGAGCTTAGCAATCCACATGGGTGCGTTTGCTGCACATATAAAATAAACCACAGAACCAACACACACCCTTGCCTTGTTCAATAGACTCAGATATTATCAATTATATTTCCTTTGCAAATGTTCCTCTTGACCCAACAACACAATATCAGAACCCACTGGTGGACTGTCAGTCACATTTAAAGGCACCGGTGCCACAGTGTTTGCCACGCAAGAGAATCATGACGGAGGGAACCGGCCCCGGATCATTCCCTCTGCCAGAGGCTGAGTGTTCAGTCTGCTTGCTCTGAGCTCATGTCCCTGCAAAGCAATCTAGTACCTCCCTGATATGTGAGTCTTCTTGGCGCCCATCCCCTAATATCACAAGGGGCTTAAAGAAAGAGTCTGTTCTCATCTGTGTAAGCCAATAAGCCAAGGTTTATGATGAAGGAACAGCAGGGTGTTTCTGGTAAGGGCTCTCTTCCTGGTTCACAGAGGGAACCAGCTCACTGTGTCTGTGTAACCTCCCTAGGGTGGAGAGAGAGAGAGAGACAGAGAGACAGAGAGAGAGAGAGACAGAGACAGAGAGACAGAGAGAGACAGAGAGATACAGAGAGAGACAGAGAGACAGAGAGACAGAGAGAGACTTCATGCTGTGAGCTAGGGACTTATATTTCTGATACCATTTCATCTCCACTTTACTTCGGTAAAAGCCTCATCTACAAATACAATCAGAGGACCTATGGCTTTTGTATAGGAACCAGGACAGAATCGTATGCCCCATACCACATATGCTCCTCTACCTTGTCTGTGACTTCATTCCTTTTTTCCCAAGCAGAGATCAGAAGACTCATCAAGGAAACCACCACGCAGGACACAGCAGGCGGAGGGTCACAGCTGCAGCTCCTGCTGACGGACGATGAAGCCTGGGATGCATTTCTGTTTAAGGCCAAATTGCCCAGGTCACCTCCATGGAAGGCCCCAGCACACCCCCCAGAATCCCTGCATGGCTGGTTTCTATCTGGGCAGGCATTCCCTCTTCAGAGAGTCCCAGGAGATTTGGTTCAGGGAACATTTTTTGAATTATCTTTCAGGAATACTCCTTCCATGTTATTCCCTGAAAGAGGAGTGATCCAGGTTGAGGGGAGATGATGCCCACAGGGGACAAGATCATTTCAGTTTTTTAATTAATGATTATTGTGTAAGAGAGTATTTGGTGGCCGGACATGGTGGTGCACGCCTTTAATCCCAGCACTCAGGAGGCAGAGGCAGGCAGATCTCTGAATTCAAGACCAGCATGGTCTATATAGTGAGTTCCAGGATAGCTGGAGCTACAGGGAGACCCTGTCTCGAAAAGACCACAAGAAAAAAAAAAAAAAGAGAGAGTTTGGTATACGCATAGGAGCTCACATGCGCCGTGGCCTGTGTGAGGTCCAAGGACAGTTGTGCAGTCATCTCTCAGGCTCACATTGTCAGGTTCAAGGGCAAAAGCCTTTGCCTGCTGAGTCCCCAAGCAAACACAGGCACAGGGGAGGTGAATGCTGTGCACTAACACTCCCTGCACTGGCTGCTTGGGCTCAATACCACTTCCCTGGGTTCAGTCTCAGCACAAACACTTCGGTAGCAATGGCATTGACCTTGAGCAATCAGGCATCTTTCTCAAATGTCTGCCGCTGAAAAGCTTTTTTTAATTTAATTTTTTATGTGTACGAATGTACTGTCTGCATGTAGGTCTGTGCACCCATGTTGTACAATGCTTTGGAGGTCAGAAGAGGGTGTTGGATTCCCCTGGAACTAGAGTTAAAGACAGTTCTCAGACACCATGTGGGTGCTGGGAATCAAACCCGGGTCCTCTGCAAGAGCAGTCAGGGATCTTAACAGCTGGGCCATCTCTCCAGCCCCTGAAAAGCTTCTTAAGATGATATTTTGAATGTGTCTGCTAACTCCCCAACTTTTATCCACTTCCCCTCAACTAAGAACCACAAAATTTATCTATGAAATTCCAGCCTTTGCCCATCAAACTAACACCTCTATACATCTATACTTCTGCATAATTCTTATCCACTGGATCATTATAGGATAGATTGTGATAAGATAGATTTTCCAAAGTGCATTTTACAGAGACACAACCTGTCTTTCTTATGCACTTGATCTCTGCGTTACAGGGAACAGGAAGCCGCACTCCGTAAAGCTCTGAAGAAACTTAAAGCTCTCTTGGCCATAAAGGACAAAGACAGGCTTCGACAAGACCAGAATGGTAGGAAGAGGTTTCTCGAAGCATTTCCTCAGTTGAAAGTGGAGGTTGAGGCACACATCTGGAAGCTCCATGCCCTTGCCAACCATGCAGAGGAGAGACACAGGGGCCGCACCGTCTCCAAAGTGGTGGCTGAGTCCTTCAGCGCTGCCTCTGACTTCATGGAACTCCTTGGTCTAGTTCTGGCACCAGTGACAGCAGAGGGCAGTCTGATGCTCTCGGCAACTGGGTTGGGACTGGGAATAGCGGCCACCGTGAGTACTGTTGCCGCCTCCGCTATGGAAACAGCAAGCAGGTTTGGGGATGAGGTTGAAGACAGTCACCAGGCTTTAGCCCAAGTGAGCATGACGAAGGAGATGAGACCCACTGTGACCGAGATCGCAAGCAAGATCCCGCAAGCTACAAGGGATATCATCCAAGATCTGGAAGCCCTAGACCAGCACATGGAAGCCCTCAGGCTGGTCAGGGCCAACCCTCACTTAGAAGAAGATGCCAGGACCCTTGCAACCACTGGAAGAATCCCTGGCCAACGCGCTACACAGGTGCGGAACGCCTTCAGAGGAACCCCTCTGGCAATGAGCCCTGGAGCCCGGCTTAGCCGTGCCACCACTGCAGGGGTCTCCCTTTGGCAAGACATAGGCAGCCTTGTACAAGAATCAAACCATTTGTGTGAAGGGGCAAGGTCAGAGTCAGCTGAAGCCTGTCGGAAGCTGGCTCAGGAGTTGGAGGAGAAGCTGGAGTCACTCATCAAATTCTACAAGACCATACGATCAGGCTTCAATTAGTTCCCTGCTTTTTTTTTTCTGTCAATAAGAAATTTACTTATTTTTTAAAAATCCAAATTCAAAAGGTACCTAAGTATATGATTGTGAGTGGAAAATAGGACAGAAATCAGGTATTGGCAGTGTTTCCATTTTCATTTGTGTGGGAATTTTTAATATAAATGCAGGATGTAAAGCATTAATGCAAGTCAAAATGTTTCCGTGAACAAGTTTCAACAGTTCAACTTTATAACGATTATAAATAAACCTGTTAAATTTTTCTGGACTAGTGCCCTTCTTTTCCCTAAGCCATGTGGAGGTCAGGGGAGAGGACCTGGACAGAGATGGGGTAACAGAGTCATTTTGTTAGAGAAAGAAGGAGGCTGAGGCCCCCAGGACTTGGGCATTTCTGTGGCAGAGCACAGCAAGGTTACTGGGGGTAGCTGGTGGGTCAAATAAAGGACAACTGGAGCCTAAAATAAGGGCCTGCAGGGTGTGTCGGAAGTATAGGGACTGGAGAGAACAGCAGCAAGAACATATGGAAATTGACAGAAAGCCCCCCACCTGAGCTACATGTAATAAACAAAGCGTGCGGGACAAAGACTTGCGATATGCAAATGCAAGAGAAGACAGGTGTGAGTAAATCAGCCCAAGAGCCATGAGCCTAACACCCCTGTGCTTGTGCGCTGCCTTTCCCCAGCGCAGTAGTGCCCGCCCACTACCGGAAGTGTTCTCTTTCTAAATAAACAGTTCCTACCTCTACTACCTTCCCATGTGTCACTGGTGCAATTCTTTGTCCTGAGACATGAGAACCTTGAAATTTAAAATTCCAAACTCAGGTCCTTACCTCTAAGAGCTGGCTCAGTCAGCCAGGAGTTAGGCAAAACGCTTCTGAATTCATCTCCCTTTTTTTTTTGTTTTGTTTTGTTTTGTTTTGATCTTTTCAAGACAGTGTGTCCCTGTAGCCCCAGCTGTCCTGGAACTAACTCTAGACCAGGATGGCTTTGAACTCACAAAGATCCGCCTGCCTCTGCCTCCCAAGTGCTAGGATTAAAGGCGTGCGCCACCACACCTGGCTCATCTCTCTTCCTTAACAAGGACACCCAACACACTTCTTCCCTCACTCCTGGAGCACGTGAAACTGTGGGAGAGCTCCCTTGGTAAACTCATTGTGTGAGAACACTACTCCCCTTCCATCTCCCCTTATGTGTTTTCTTTCCACAAGTTATGTGGCCTGGGCCAACAGTGTGCCTGGACTCTCCCCTGCCCTATGCAGCAGTTGTTGAGTTTATGCTTAGGTGAAAAAAGCAAATGAATGACAGCTTCTGCCAAGCCTTCATAAGATCGGGAGGCAGCTAGCTACTGGTGAGCTTTTACATTTGTTACTAAACTAGAGGTCACAGTCTGTGCCCCAATAAACGCAGGTTCAGTCACCCATCCTTGGGTTGGGTTGGGATTTCTGATCCATTTTCCCATGTCTGTACTGGGATTTTGTTACATGTGCATGCTGTTACCATCACTGTGAGTTCTTATGAGTATCTGACAGTTCTCTGGAAGACTGTTTCCTCTTGGTCCTCCACCTGCTCTGGCTCCTACAATCTTTCCCCGCCTTCTTTTTTCCAGGCAGTGGGAGGCAGTGGTTTGAAATAAGCGTTGTATTCATGCAGCTTCTTGTTCTCTACACATTGGTCAGTTGTAGGTTTGTGTGTTCATCACCATGTGCTACATAACGACATTTCTCTGGTGAGAGATGAAAGATGCATTCATCCTATGTGTAGAGGTTGCATTGAAGTTGTGTCACTTAGGGTTAAGCATCTCACAGATGCCTGTTCTCTGCATTTGACCAGTTCTGGAATTCTGTAAGAGCCTCCACTGGTGGCAAAAAGAAGCTTCTTTGATGAGGGGTGAAAGGTACACTTGTCTGTAAATAGGAAAATGTGTATTTAGAATAAAGTAAGATATTACATTGGTCTAAGGATGTGGCAAAAGTGGATTTTTCTCTAGGATCTGTGACCTCTCCAGCCATGTGCATTTGGTTATGTTTTCAGTGCCACACATGAGTTCCCTTCCATCGAGTGGGCCTTAATTCCAATTAGACAGCTCTTGACGGGAGGTGGAAAGATTTTAAGAATGACAGATGTTGACTGACTAAAAGAAAGCAATGCTTTTCAGACACAAGGGAAGTTACACATTCTGATGAAAGGCACAATACCTACTCAAGCTCAAGACACACAAACTTCTAATATAGAGGTGGGCATGAGGTCCAACCACTGGCTAAGGAACTATTGGCATTTAGAAACTGCTGGGACAGCAAGAGTTGGTTGTCTTTAAGGGCATGACCCTTGGTAGATCAACAACAATCTAGGGCAGGTCCCACACCCAAGAATATTTGGGCAAGGCATGTTGGACTCAGTAGAGGGGGGGAGGAGTTGGGCATGAAGTTGAGTGGCCAGAGAATGGAGGTCAGATCCTCTGGGAGGGGGGGGAAGGAACCAAAATACATTGTATGAATTTACCAAAAACAAAGAAAAAGTAAGAAAATCGCCAACCCAGTTTTAAAGTGGGGCCTAGAGCCAAATAAAGTTCTTAAAAGATAAAATACAAATTTCCTGACCCCTATGGCTTTTCCCACTGAAACACCTATAGAAAGATTGACAGTTCACATCCACGTTTGAGAAAGAACCTGTGATATTAGTCGTTCTGAGTCTGGGATACCTCACTTGGATTGGGAGTGACTGACCATTTTCTGGTTTGATTTAAAGCCCAGTTCACAGGATGGAGCCATATGTGACTCTGTTATTGGGACCAAGAACCTGTGGCAGACATGTCACACCTTTCTTCACTCTGCTGAGAGGCTCCACATCAGTGCTGGCCTATGCCCTGGGCGGGATTTACATGATTCTGCACTGCGTGATTTACATGCTTCTGCATTCCTGCTAAGAGGGGGAAGATCAAAACCAAGGAAAGTGATAGAAGAAAAAGTGACCAAAAGTAATTCTAACCAAGGAAGCATGTTCCCAAGTGCCAACCACCAAATGCTCATCTAGCCTCTGCTTCTGAGCTGTGAACGGAAAGCTCTTGTCTCTCCCCACACCTCAGTTTCCTTCCCTGCAAAACTTACAGCACATCCCAGGGACATGCACAATAATTCCATGTTGATTTCCAAACTAAAGGGGGAAATTAGATGTTTCATCAATGAAAGAAAAAAGCCTCTGGAAACCGGAATGCCTGGGTCCTCTTCGGTCACCTGCTGCCCCGCCCTCAAAGGGTGGGAAGAGACCATCCAACTCCAACAGCACAAGTCTGAGATGAAACCTGTCCTGATGCAAGTGTCTCTGAAGTTTTCCTTCTCCTCCTCCTCTGTCAGCTCCTTGTGAAATTCTACCACAGTTCTCAAAGTCTGAATTTATAGGTTCAGCTGAGCCCAGATTGGTTGAATGAGGACATGCAACCAGGTAAAAACTAGGACCTACTAAGAAATTGCCATCAAACCTGCATGGAGGGAAGAACCTCACACCCACCAGCCGTTCACAGTCAGGTCCGCAGGCCTCGGCCTCCGCTTCCTTCAGATGGGAGACTTTGCCCAGCTGCAGTTTTGTTTCTCTGCTGAGGTAGCTGCTGCTGCTGCTGTCTTAATAGCCACCAGCAGCCCACTCTCCACAGCTCCTTTACTGTGGAAGCTTGAACCTGCCGCGATCAGAAGGCTGTCACAAAGTCCACAAAGGGCCCCACCTACCTCTAACACTGCCTTCTGTCTTTCTTTCAAACTGTGATACGTATGACATATGATATCCAATTTCCTTTCCCCACAGTCTCCGAGGTGGACTGATTGCTCTCTCAGCCTGCTACGGGGACAGCTGCTACCCAGATTCCCTTCTTCCTGAGCTAATTTTCCTGGTTCCTTGACCACACACTCATTTTCCAGGGATAAAACCGTGCACTCTTTCTTCTCTTTCCTGGAGCTCCTTCTCAAATTACTCTACAAAATGCGTGTGTGTCTTCATATTTCTGTACCGTATTTCATGTCACTTCCTGCCATCTTTGCCTCTGAGTTCCGGATGCTTTCCTCCCCTTTCCCCTCCCCTTTCTCTGGTGCGGCTTTCTTGACAGCCTCTTTGTAATTCCCAGGACCCTGTTACCCCCGTGTTTCCCCATTTACCATTCATCCCTGCCTCGCTCTGCAAGAGGACGACCTAACAATCTCCCTAAGGACATGGATTTGAGCTTTTAAAGAATATATTCTATTTTCTTTTTTTTTATGGTTTGAATAAATTTATTTACAGCCAAACAATCTTCTGTATAATCTTCTACCCAAGAAAGAGTCCATCCAGCTGCCTTTTAAATAGTATAAAAGGTACATGCTTGTCCCCTTCTGCCATCAGTAAGAAATTATTCTATTTTCAAAAGCACTTTTCTTCTGGGGCCATTTTCTGCCATGTTGGGCATTTCCCTCATTGATTTCTTTCTCGTTCACATGGTCTTGGGCTGCAGATTCATATTTAAGGAGACTTATTCTGACTGGGGAGAATAAACTGTGAGACTAAAAGACTTCTCTGAGACATTTAACTCACTCAGGAAGTCTCTATACCTTTTCACTCTTTCGTATAAACCCAGTGTTGCCCTACGATGTTCTTCCTCCCTGCTCCACTATTAGGAGTTTGTTCCCAGCTCAGCTGGGCCAGCAGGGCGGCCAGGCACTCGGAGTATCCTGTGCAGCAGAGAGGGAGAGGGAGAAGGTACTGCAAGGTTATGAGCTGTTACAAGCTTAAGAGTCATATTTTACTCTGATTTAGGTTTTCATCTCTAATTGAGTTTTCATCAAGGTGCTAAAGTTTTGGGTTTGAAACTAGTTAAACATATTTGTTTCATGGAGCTGTTTAAATGAATAGGCTTGCATCTAATGCTAATGATTTACTTGATACATTGTATCTGGGAAGGAAGGGCAGACTTTAGGCCCTTCACAATCTGCTGCTGGGGGCCTGACAGGGCTACTCAAATCCTCATAGACATAGTCTTTGGCCCAGAAAAAAGTTTAAAAAATTGCTGTGTGGAGATGAAAACACTCACACACATGCTTTCTTCTTTTTTGGTCTTTTGGTCTTTTTTGAGACAGGGTCTCCCTTTAGTATCAGCCGGCCTGGAACTTGCTCTGTAGACAAGGCTGACCTTGAGCTTACAAAGATCTGCCTGCATCTGCCTCCCAAGGACTGGGATTAAAGGTGTGTGCCACCACACCCAGTCCCAAGGGGCAACAAAACTGCCCCACCCAAAACAAAATCCAGTCCAAGAATCCATTTCCAGTCCTGAATCTGGTCCACAAAGGTCTTAAAAAAAAATAGATAATTCCAAAGCAAGCAAGTTACCTTTTGAAAGTAAACACAAACCAAAATGGGATCTTTAAACAGTCAGCTCTGAGGCTGATTCCTATAGCAAAACCACAAGGCGGAGATGGCACTGGCACGTGCAGTGAGGCAGCAGAGAAGGCACAGTAAAAGAAAGAAAAAAGACTGCAGAGGGTAGAGAAAGAGAGGGAGAGGGAGAGGAAAAAAGATAAGTGAAGTCTTTTTAGTCTCAGAAGGAATAGAGAGAGGGACTAGAGTGAAGGGCAAAGAATGCCTGTACATACAAGCATTCTGACCATTTACCAGAGCACTGGCAGAAGTCTCTCAAAGCTGAGAATTCAGAGATCTAAGGTACCTGTCTCAGGCCAGGCAATATTGTTAGCTAATTGATATCCTGGCCAGATAGTAGAGCAGAGTCTCTCACTAATTTCCTTGGAGAGGATGAGTTCTCTTAAAGAGTGTAGGAGACACTCCAAGGGTGTGAGGCCCAGGGCCTCTCCTTTAGAGTGTGAGGCTCCCATATTAGGGGTCAGAGGATGAGGAAGAGGGGAGAGGAAGAGGGAGAGAGAGAGAGAAAAGAGGTCTGTAGGAAGGAAATAGATTCTTTTCAGTCTCAGCACCCACCTGATGCTAAGGCACGTCCGCCTTAGTTCTAAGTGGGTGCTCAGAGACCCCAGGTCCATGTGACCAGTGTGGGAGTCTCTGAAATCCAGGCCTGCAGGTCTGTGAAGTCGGCTTCCCAAAAATCACAGAGGAGGCCAAAATTCAGGTCCAGAGTCTGTCCCCAGCGTCCTGGTAATAGCAAACTGGACGGGGAAAATCGGAGGGAATCCCTGACTTAGCCGGCACTCAGGGATCCAAAATGGAAATGGCTATAACAGAACGGGAGACTAAAAAGAATGGAGAAAGAGGATTGGAAGGAAGGCAGATGGAAAGCAGTAGTTAGAACAGGAAGTGTCAAGGCAGAGGGGGCAGCTAGAGGGGGCAGAACATACACAGGGTTACACAGAAGGTAGGGGTGAGAGATGGAATCTCCCCTCAGGTGCCCGTCTGGCCGGCCGCCCGTGAGGTGACTTAGGAAGTCCTACCATGAGGGCTACACGTATAAACCCCGTGCTTGGTCATCACGAGTGTGATGAGTGCTCGATGAGGTGAAACGACTTCAGTGGAACCGTGGGTTGGGACCCAATCAGATTCCGTAGCCCGAGAGCTGTGGAACCATAACATGCACTCTTAACTCTCATGCACAGTCACACGGGAATAGAGTAGGGTAGGATAAGGAGAGGAGAGAAGGTACCTTTGGCCGAATGCTGGTGGTTGCTGTTGTAGCCTGTGCTCAGTATCTGGCTTACCGGCTACCCTGAAGCTGCTCCAAGGGGCGGGGGGAAAAAGGCAATCCGAGTCACTGAATGTAAGGTTATGGTGCGCTCCCCCTGGAATGAAAGGCCACGAGGTCTAAGTTCTTCGGAGCAAAGTTTAATTCAGAGTAGCTGGGGCTAGGCTCAGGGGAGAGATAGAGCCAAGCACAGAATGGCATCTGGCTTGGGAATTTAAGGGAGAAGGTAGGAGTCGCAGCTAGTTTTCTTAACCACTGAGCATATCCCTTCAGCCTCCCTCCCCCCATTTTTCCTTATTTAAGACATTACATTGAATCCTTTTATTAACATTTCCACTTATTTCTGCCTCAGTATCTACACAATAAATTCCCTGGAGAAATACTGCCTCAAGGCTATGGGAAATATTTTTAAACTTTAATAGATGTTGACCAGTCTTTCCTAGTAGTCCAATCTCACCCTGACTTCAGGCCATAAGTCTTTGTGCTTGCCTTGAANGTCGGGGGTGAGGGGGGTGGGGGGGTTGTGAAGGAGAGCAAGGGAGATGTGAGCCAATATGGCTCCTACCCTGGGCAACAGAACTCCCACGTGTATATTGGTAAATAGGAAGTGTGACATTTTGTCTCCCAGTACATCAAAGGGAGGCCCTTATCTCACTTCAGGGGGCAGGAGATCCGCCCATCCCAGCTCTTCAAAGAAGCTTGCAGGACAGTGGGTGCCTAACGCCATTGTGCTCGAGCCAAACAGTCCCATCCTGACAGCCTGACTGCCAAGAATACTCTGTGGGCACGGGCCTGGCGGACTTCCAAGCTTTCATCCTCAAGCCTTCCTCTCTGGTTTCCACCTAGTGTGACATCCATGCAGGCTGCCTGCCTTCCCTTCTCCCGTTGAGATAGCTTCTCCCCACACTCTAGTTTTTCAGCTGTCCCTTCTTTCTCCAAACATTCATTGAAGTCTTCGTTGAACCCCTTTGCATGTTTCTTTGGCATGAGGAGGAGCATAAGGAAGCTGCGGGTTCCTGAGTCCCAGAGGCTGAATGTGGACCAGTCCCCCTCCCCCCCTTACTAGAGTCATAACCCTGAACTTGTCACTTCGCATCTGTGTTTTTTGTTGTTGTTCTTTCTTTTTTATTTAGTCACAACATGTCAGTATAACAGAGGTCAAACCCAGTTCAGTGGAGGTGGTTCAAACCACATCTGCTAAAGGAACAAGCCTGTAAAATACTTTTATCACCCAAATCAAATTTTAAAAATCAAAGAGAAGGCAGTAAAGCCCTTTTAAGTATTTCAACAACCACATTTTCATGCACCAAAAGCAAAACACAACATAAAATTTTCTAGTTGAAAGAAAATATAGAAATTCCAGGAAACTCAGGTTATGCATTTAACAGGCTAATTAAACTGATAACCACGTACATACCATGATCCCTTATGCAGGTTAACACTTGTGAACTTTCAATCTGTGAAACTGAACATGCATTGCATTGCTTGTGGCTGGAAAATGCAGGCACATTCTATGAAACTGTTTTCAGCTTCCTTGCTGCCAAGACTCCAAATGGCAACTTAACCTACCAGTGGCTGTTTCCTAAACCTGAAATGTTAAAATGGCAAAGCCCAGCAGACCATGGCAAGTGGTCATCTGGTTTCAGGGAAGTCACCTCACTGCTGTCAAAGACAGAGAGTTAATTAGTGTTCTCTCTGAGATAAAGCTGTTCACCTGATTTGTTAATGCTTTGTTTGGAAATATAATGCTTCCCCCCATATTCCTCCCCCCGAAAGAATACCATTTATACAACACCTTAGTCTGTCAAAATATTATCAAAATCATGTTAACACGGAGCATAGTGGTTTTAAAAATTAATCCTTAAAACAGACTTAAACTATACAAACAGTAAAACAGACCCCAAATGTTAAGTTTCCCAAAACTCATCCAGCTTATGGACTGAGCAACTACTGGGGTTTCAGCCTCTTCAGAGTATAGACTGCCTTTGTTGAACTACAAAGGCTGTGTCACAGAGGCCAGGACAGGAAGACCAAGACAGGACGTGGTGTTTACTGGACCTCATTTGGTGACCACCAGAAGGGAAGACCCCAGTGTGGAGCCAAGGGGAGGACTGATCGTTGTTTGGGCTTGCCAAAGAGGAGCCTTCAAACACTTCCTTAAGGAAAACATGACATCTTTCAACCTAATAAATAAAGGAAAAAAGAAATCATAAGATGAAGATGCTAAAACCTATGACATCATAATCTTGATCTATGTGTGGCATGCATATATGCATATATGCATAGATGCAAATTGGAAGGAGCAACAACAACAACGAAAAGACTGAGTCAAAGAATTCACTGAAACAGTGAACCTCTGCCCAAAACAGTAAACTTCTGCATCAAAAATTTTAAAAGAGACTGAGAAAAAGATGAAAAACATATGGCAGAGCCCATGGGAGAGGTTGGCACCATGAAGGAACCCAGGTCTTGAATAGAGGATTGCTTACACCTATCTTGAGTGCTGGATGGAGGCAGTCCAGACATAAGATTTTATTTTTTACACTAAAACCAATTCGTGCCCCAAAAACCAACCATGAGGTAAACTGTCAACCATAAGTAATGAATACAAGCAACCTTCATGTAAAACCAATTTGCAAGTAGCTATGTCCAAATTTGTACAGCCCAAGGTCCCCATTGTCCAGCTGGAGAGGCTTGCATGTACAAGCATGTTGATTAAATGAGTCCAGTCTATATCACTGTAATCTCACAATTCTCCCCAGTCTCCCCAGCCCTTACATTCTATAACAACCCTCTTCCACAGGTTGTTCCCTAGGCTTTGGGAAAGGGGCACAAGTGGGTGAGAAGCAAAACAGTCTACTATCTCTGGAAATGTTATTTTGGACTCTGATCAGTTCAGGCTGTTTCCTTTCATGGGTCAGCAGTCTATCCAGGAATATCTTTTTAATCCTACTAATGAAGCACAAGCAATTAGAGATACAGGCATTTAAACAGTACTAATTATTATGGCAGGTTACGTGGTATGGATACATACTCTCCGCCCATATACAGTAATTACAGAGTCTGAAAATAAGTGGTGGGTGGATTCTGGAGCCATTGAGAAATTTACATTATAACAACATAGTTGCTTTCAGATAAACAGAAATATAACAATAATGTTGTTCAGCTTGCCTTTCATCTGGGGATTTGGTGTTAGCATCCACAAAGGAGGGAAATCATTCTCTGTTTGTCTTTCTGGGACTGTGTTACTTCACTCAGCATAATGGCTTCGAGCTCCAACCATTTACCTGCAAAGTTCANCCTTGCCAGGTTCCTGCCTTTAAGGGAAATGGTTCCAATTTTTCTCCATTTAGGATGATGTTGGCAATGGGTTTGATATATATGGCTTTGATCATGTTGAGGAATGTTCCCTTCAGTCTGATTCCCTCTAGGACTTTAAACATGACAGAATGCTGGGTCTTGTCAAGGGCTTTTTCTGCATCAATTGATATGATCATATGGTTTTTGTCTTTCAGTCCATTTATATGTTTTATGGTATTATTGATTTGCATATGTTGAACCATGCCTGCATCTCTGATATGAATCCAACTTGATCAAAATAGATGATTTTTTTGATGTGGGTCTGTATGCAATTTGCAAGTATTTTGTTGAGAATTTTTTGCATCTATGTTCATTAGTGAGATGGGTCTACACCTTTCTTTTTTGCTTGTAGCTTTGCCTAGTTTTGGTATTAGAGTGACACTGGTTTCATAGAAGGAGTTTGAGAGAATTCCCTCTGTTCATATCCTTCTGAACAGTGTGAGTAGCAATGGTTGTAGGACCTCTTTAAATGTTTTATAGAATTCTGCTGTAAAACCATCTGGACCTGGGGGTTTTTTAGTTGGGAGGTTTTTAATTACATCTTTAATTTCCTCAAATATTATGGGTTTGTTTAAACTGTCAATCTCTTCTTGGTTAAGCTTTGTTTGTTCCCAGGATTTCGGATATTCATCCATTTCTCTTAGGTCGTCAAATTTAGTGGAGTATAGGTTTTTGAAGTATTCCCATATGATTGTCTGGATCTTTACTTTGTTGTGATGTTTCCCCTTTCATCACAAATACTATTGATTTGGAGTTGCTCTCTCTTTCTTTTGGTTAACTGAGCTAGAAGTCTATTTTATTTATCTTTTCATAGAACAAGCTTTTGCATTTGCTGGATCCTCTGGCAGGTAGGGCAGAGAGGAGAGCTGGGCCTGCCTGTCTCTCCTCTGGGGCTGAGCAGGATGGTGAGTGTTGATAACCCGAAAAGAACCACACGGGGGGTCGGGAGTCTCATCAAAGCAAGAACTCACTTTATTGAGTCAGGCAGCGGCTTATCTATGCTTGGTGGGAAGGGTGGAGAAAGGAAGGCAGGAGAGGAGATACGTAGAGTGGGGGGATAGCTTTGGGCCAATAGTAACTCACCACATTGGTTGTAGGCATTTTCAGGTCGGGCTGTGCTGAGTCATTCTTATGCAGAAGTGACCGGCCAGAGACAGGTCACTAAACTCTAGTCAGGCTCAGGGGGTTACAGTAGGCCACATTCTCTAGGGCCCACAGGGCCTGACATGTATTCATTGATTTTATTTGTTTTCTTTGTTTCTATTTCATTGATTTCTGCTCTGATTTTTGTAATTTTCTTCCTGTCTGTTGGATTTAGGGTTCATTTGTTGTTGTCTCTCAAGTTTTTGTAGCTGCAGTGTTAGATCGTCTATTTGTTCCCTTTCTGGTTTGTTTGTTTGTTTGTTGTTGTTGTTGTTGTTGTTGTTTTTGATGTGGGCACTTAGGGCTATAAATTTTCCTCTCAAGAGTGTTTTTAGAGTACCCACAGGTTTTGTTGTGTTATATTTCTTTTTCATTCAGTTCCATGAATACTTTTATTTCACTCTTTATTTCTTCCCTGACTCATTCATTATTTGGGATTATGTTGTTTAGTCTCCATGTGTTCTTGTAGCTAGTTGGACTTATTATGGTGTTCATATTGAGCTTTATTGCACTGTGGTCTGATAGAATGCATGGAATAATTTCTACCCTTTTGTATTTGTTGCGATTTCTTTTGTGCCCAGTATGTGGTCAATTTTGGAGAATGTTCTGTGAGGTGCTGAGTAGAAAGTATATTCTCTGGTGTGTGGGTGGAATATTTTGTAGATGTCTGTGAGGTCCATTTGGAGTATTGTATTGCTCAGTTCTGATGTCCCTCTGTTTCTTTTTCGTCCTTTTTATTTATCCAAGGGGCTCAGTGAGGTGATGTCCCCCACTATTAGTGTGTTAGGATTAATCTGTGTCTTGAGGTCCTGCAGAGTAGTGTTTATAAAGTTAGGTGCACCAGAGTTTGGTGCATAGACATTTAGGATTGTGAAGTCTTCATGGTTAATTGTTCCTTTGACAAGGATGTAATGGCCCTCTTCAACTCTTCTGATTAATTTTGCTTTGAGATCTATTTTGTCTGATATTAGAATAGCCACTCTAGCTTGTTTCTTGGTACAATTCACTTGGAATATTTTTTCCATCCTTTTACTCTAAGGTGATGTCTGTCCTTTAGTGTGAGATGGGTTTCTTGTAGGCAAAATATAGAAGGACTCAGTTTCCTAATCCATTCTCCCAGTCTATGCCTTTTGATTGGGGAGTTTAGACCATTAGTATTTAAGGTTATTATTGAGAGATGTGTGTTGCTTCCTTTTACCTTATTTTTTGTTTGCATTCATGGTCTAGGTTTGTATTTACTCTGTTATGCTTTTGTTGCTTTCTCTCTTTAATTGCTTAGGGATAGTTGCTCCTTTCCTCTGTTCTTTGGATTGCTTCGAGGATTTTCTGAAGTGTTGGTTTCTTAGACATGTATTCTTTCATCTTGTTCATGTTGTGAAAGATTTTTCTTTCTCCTTCAACTATGACTGACATTTTTGCTGGATATAGTAGTCTGGGTTGGCATTTAAAGTCATTTAGCACAGGGAATACTTTGGTCCACGTTCTTCTAGCTTTCATAGTTTGGACTGAGAAGTCAGCTGTGATTCTGATGGGTTTCCCCTTATATGTAACTTGTTGTTTTTCTCTTGTGGCTTTCAGTGTTTTGTCTTTGTTTTGAGCATCTAGTGTTTTAACAATTATATGGCATGGGGAATTTCTTTTCTGGTCCTGTCTGTTTGGTGTTCTATGTGCTTCTTGTATTTGTATGGGTTTGTCTTTTTTCAGTTTGGGGAAATTTTCTTCTATTATCCTGTTGAAGATCTGGTGAATAGTGTTGTCTTGGGATTCTTCTCCTTCCTCTATCCCTATGATGCGGAGGTTTGGTCTTTTCATAGTGTCCCACATTTCCTGCTTGTTCCATTCTTGTGTTTTTTAAAAATTTTATAATCTTTATTTCAGCATTCTAGTTGGTCCATGTTATCCTGCAGGTCTGATATTCTTTTTCTGATTCTTCCATTCTACTTCTGAGACTTTTTCCCATCCTTTCCTGTTGATTGGATGAATGTTCAATTTCCTTTTTAATTTCATCCTGTGATTTCTTCAGTGTTCCCACTTCCCTCTGCAGCCTGTCATTCTCATCTTGTAGCTCCTTGGTTTGTTGGTCATTTTCTCTTTTCATTTCAGCCTGGGATCTTTTCAGCACTTCCACTTCCTTCTGGAGTTTGTCATTTTCTCCCTTTAGTTCTTTCCAATGTTTACTATTATCTCCCTCTAGGTCTTTCTTGAGTTTTTCAGTCTCTCTCCTTAGTTCTTTCCAACAGTTGTCATTATCACCCTCTTGGTCCTTCTTGAGTTTTTCATTCTCATCCCTTAGTTCTCTAATTTATTTGAATATGTCCACAATTGTTCTTCTAAGTTCTGTGTCTAGGTTTCCTTCCAGGGAGATCTCATTGTAGGAATCTTCTGTAAGATTGGGAGAGTTTAGTGTGGATTTATTATGAGCTTTTCCCATGTTGTTTTTTTCTTTCTGTCTTTGGCACGTGGATTTGTTTGTTTATTTGTTTCTTTGGATTCTGGTGCCTCAATGTTGGCTGTACAGACTATAATCACTAATACTGCACCCGCTACATCCTCTGCGCCACTGCTCCCCCAGGCTGAGTGGGTGATTGCTACCTTGGCCCATGCCCTGGTACCCTGTTGTCCAACTCATGTGCTGGGCACACACTGGTGTTGTGCTGTGTGCTGTGTGCTGTGTGTGCATCTAACTCTGCCCACATCACACACTGGAATCTGAAAGTTGTATGGTCCTGGGTAATGCCAAGCCTCCACAGGGCAGAGGGGTACCCAAGCACCAAGGCAGGTGGTGCTCACCTGTTCTTTCACATGCTGATGTGTGGGATGCAGATGAAGTCTGCGCATGGCATGCACTGGGTGCATGCTGGTGTTGTGTTGTGTGTGCATCTGAATTCTAAAAACTAACTATGAGAGAAGACTTTCATGTTCCCACAGGTAAAAACACCACCAACCTAAATTCCTGAAAAAGGCACGACTTTGGGTTGTGCAGGATGGACCAAGAAATACCAGCAGAGAAGCTGCTCCATCTGAACATTAAAAGGAAGAAAAAACTCAGACTGCCTGAGTCACAGACACCAAGCATCTCTCTGGATTCTATTTAGAGTAACTTTTTATAATGTGTCCAATGAAACTTGTTTTCCAGATGCTGCTAAGTTTTAACATGAGAAACCTTCCTACCTCTCCTTTTTATAGAAAAAAGAAAAGCATTATGGTAATGAGATAATTCCCTAGCTATAAATGAGAGCCAACTGTTATAGTAGTAATCTCTTATAGAACAGGTATAACTGCTTTCTTTAATTGACTAATAGACAGAAGAATTATGAAAAGGAGATTCTTTATTCAAAACCAAGTATAATAGTAAAGTCTTTAAAAGCTGTGTGGTTAAACAAAATATATTAATAGATGAAATCTTTGGTATCAGCAATGGGTTATTCTGACAAGGAGATGTTGGCTAGGGGATCTAAGCTCCTAAAAGGTAAAGGCTATTTGCCTACAAGTTGGGGTACACACAAGAAGAGTGACAGTAAGGCCCTGCTGCTGAAGATCTGGCATAAGCATAGGAAGGACGTATAGAGACTGCACACACAAGTGTACAGTTAGTCTCTGGAGTGCCAGAGAACATTACCAAGGGCCACTATAGCAAAGAAGGAAATATTGGTCTCCTTGAGTCAAGCAAGACTCCTCAGCTACACCTCACCTGCCTGGAGATATTGCACAGCCAGTGGCAGCCAAATATCCATGTATCCCAAATCTAATTGGCTATTAGCTCCCTCCTTGGAGGAATGACTTATGGCTGATGCCATAAGCTTGCATCCTCTAGTGGTTAGGAGATGTTATAAGCCACAATAAGAACTTGGCACCCTTTAAAGAAAAGCCACAGTTCATAGATTAGCATACCATGCAAACTTTTGTGTCTATGCTCACAACATAACTTGCCATAATTAGTACTGTTAAATGCCTGTACCTCTCATTGCTTGTGTTTTGTTAGTAGAATTAAAAAGGAATCCCTGGATGAACTGCTAAACCATGAAGGGAAACAACCTGAACAGACCAGTGCCTGAAATGACATCTCAATAGAAAATAGACTGTTTTGCTTCTCTCCCACTTGTGCCCTTTTCCCAAGGCCTAAGGAACAACCTGTGGAAGAAGAGGCAAGCTAGAATGTAAGGGCTGAGGGGATTGGGGTAAATTGTGAGACTACAGCAATATAGACTGGACTCTTATTTGATCAACATGCTTATGCATTCAAGCCTCTCCAATTGGACAATGGGGACCTTGGGTTGTACAAATTTGGACATAGCTACTTACAAATTAGTTTTACATGAAGGTTGCTTGTATTCATTACTTATGTTTCACAATTAGTTCAACTCATGGTTGGTTTTGGGGGGTCTAAATTGGTTTTAGTGTAAAAAATAAAATCTTAGGTCTGGCCTGCCCCCACCTGCCACTCAAGATAGGTTTAAGAAATTGACTACTCAAGGCCAGGGTTCCTTCATGCTGCCAATCTCTCCTATGTGCTCTCAGAAAAATAAAATAAAATAAAAAGGGGGAGATGTGGGAAGATCCGGTTTGAATTAGGGGCTATTCTCAGCTAGCATCCCTTGGAGCAAATGTGGAAGTTCCTCTGACTCTGCCCCAAGAGGGAGCAATGTGGCCCAGGCACATGATGCTAGGCGGAGCAGCAGTATACAGTGGCATGAGATTGGGGTCTGTGATTTCTCTGGGAGATGATGTAATATTGCTTATAAAAGTGACTTGCAGGAGGCAATAAATCGAATTCTCCATTACCATCATCACAGAATTGCCAGTCCATTATTTTGAGCATATACAGGCTGAAGCAGGTGTCAGTGGCTAGTGGGTTAGATGGGGATCTATCAGATCATCAACCTGGTAAGATAGTGGGTTGGGGTGGACTGTGGATAGTGGATTGGATCAGGATCTATCAGATCACCAACCTGGAAAGCTAGCATGGGGTTGGACAGAGACTAATCAGGTCACCAACCTGTAGAGTGAATTGTGAGTGGGTGCAGGCTGAAGATCGCCCATCAGCCATCAGCCTGAAATTCCTGTCCAGAGACCAGCAGTCTTTGGGCAGGTGGGAAAGCATGGCCAGATGGGAAGCGCTCTGATTCCCAGGCTAAGGACCCAGGTTGGAAGTACCTCTCAAGTCAGGTGACCTCTGCGCCAAGGGGTCAGTTCCCCACAGTGACTGCAGGTGACCCATGTTCCCATTCCCTTAGCAGGACTGCACTGTACCTGCTCATAGCAAGAGAAGCTTCCTACAAAATTTCAGTTACTGAAATATGGCTCTGAACAATAGAGTTGGGGTCTTTAATGTTTCCCAAATGAAGAAGGATAAAAAACTGCATAGAGAGTGGGATGTGTGGGCCATAGATTCATAGAAAACCATGGGGAGGGAAGTTGGGGAGTGAGTTCCCTCTGGGGGGCAGGAATACAGGGAATGACGTTCTTTTCCCTAATTAATTTTTTTCTGTGGTCATTTGAGACAGGATCACCCTGTAGCCCCAGCTGTCCTGGAACTCACTATATAGACAAGGCTGACCTTGAACTTACAGAGATCCACCTGCCTCTACATTCTGAGTGCTGGGGTTGAAGGCCTGAGCCATCATGCCTGGCCTAATTAATTAATTTTTTAATTAATTTTTATTTTATGTGTGCCAGTGTGTTGCCTTCATGTATAGAGGTGCTCCTATGTCATACAATTTCCATGGAGGCCAGAATAGGCCTTCAAATCCCCTGGAACTGAAATTAGGGGCACTTGTTAGCTGCTGTGTGGGTGCTGGGAATTGAACCCAGGTCTTCTGAACCCGGGTCTTCTGCAAGAGCAGCCACTGGTCTTCACTAGTGAGGCAACTCTCCAGCTCCATGGAGCTTATTCAATGTCCCTAGGAGTATATAATGAGCATCCCCACTGCAGAAGCCATAGGAATAACCGGACATTTACATTCCCAGCCCCCTTGAGCCATGGCTGCCCTTCCGCACATCTGGTGCTCCTGTCCACAAAGAACAGACTCATTTTCTGCAGGTTACCAAGAACACAGGGTGTGCCTTCTGAGCACATGTGCTCTCATCGAGGTACCCATCAGCCCTCACAGAAGGCTTCCTCCTCCCCTTCCTCTATGTGTGGCTGGGGATGGAATCCAGGGACCTGGGCTTGCAAAGGAGAATGCTCTACTGCTCAGCCATGCCCCAAGGCCTTTAACAAATATATTTTCTGTTAGTTGTAGATTGTTCTAGATGCTTTCCTTGCGTTTAAGTTTTATAAGGCCATGTATGTTGGTCCACTAGGGAGGCAGGAGGTTATCTGTGCATTTGAAACCAGCCTGGTCTACATAGTGAGTTCCAGGCTACCCATTGGCTACACAATGAGAACTTGTCTCAATAGGTAGAACTTGTCTCAACAAAGCCCAGGCTTTGATCCCCACAACCACAAAGAAAAATAAATTTTCTCTTTCTTCACTGAAAGAGGGTCTCATTATGTAGCCCTGGCTGGCCTAGAACTCACTATGTAAACCAAGCTAACCTGGAATTCATGGGAGATCTACCTGCTTCTGCATCCTGGGTGCTGGGCTCAAAGGCATATGCCACCAGGCCCAGCCAAAGTAAAATCTTTCACAAAGGAGTCAGGTGGGAAGCAGTTCATTGTAGAGACTTGTCTGGCAGGCAGAAGCCCTGGGTCTGACCCTTAGCACTGCATAAGCCAGGTGAGGCGGTGCCCAGTGGGAACCCTGGCACTCAGGAGGTGTAGAAGGAAAAGAAAAAGTCCCAGGATAGGGGGCTGGAGAGATGGCCTATCAGTTAAAGAGCACTGAATGGGCTTGAAGAGGACCTGGGTTCAATTCCCAGCACCACAGAGCAGCTAACAAACATCCATAACTCTAGTTCCAGGGGAATCTGACTCCCTCTTCTGACCTCTGTGGGCCCTGCACCACACAGCTACACTTACATACATGCACATAATACACGTATATACATAAAATAAAAAGAATTAAGTCCACGGTTGGCCTTAGCCACAGAGTGGGTTCAAAGGCAGCCAGGGCTGTGTGTCACTCTATGTCAAAAAATTTAAAAAAAGATAAAATGAAACAGATTCAAGATGAAATTTCCTGAGGCCAGTGTCTACAAACTGCAGGATGGGGACATCGTAAGATCTCTTGGTGACCAGCTCTTACTGTGCGGTGGCTCATGGTGGGGCTGTGGACAAGTCTCTGCCCCTTTCTGAGCTTCACTCTGCTCTGCTGTGTGGGATAGAACCACATGGGTCCTCTGGGGTGTCGACAGTGGTCTCAGTGCCTGGGGCTGCTGGGACAAACCACTTCAACATGGGGCTCACCACCACAGACATTTCTTCTCCCATGGTCTGGGCAATCCTGGAATCCAGGGTGGGCAGAGCCAGGCACTCCTTGCAGGCTCTGGGAAGATCTTTCCTTGTCTCCTCCATCTTCCTGTCCTTCCCTGGACTGCAGCCTCCTAACTCGAGATCCTGCCTGCTCTGTGCATGGCCTTTCTTCTGGGGTGCATTTTCCTTTTTAAATTTTTTCTTCTATTTTAATCATGTGTAGACGTATGTGTCCACCGTGTTTGCATGTGTGCATGTGTACATGTGAAAAGATCAGAACAGGCTCTGGATCTCCTGGAGCTGGAGTAACAGGAGGTTGTGACACACTTGCAGGAGGTGCTGGGAATTGAACCTGGGTCCTCTGAAAGACCAGCAGGTGCTCTTCCCTGCTGAGCCATCACAAGCCCCGTGTAGGTCTGTGTTTCTGGGCCCCAGTTCCCTTGCTCTTCAAGGACACAGACCACAGTGAATTTAGGGCCCACCCTAGGCCAGTGCCCTACCATTAAGATGATGGTGTGTGCCCAGGCTCTACTCCCAAACAGGCCATATTATGAGATGCCAGATGAGATGAACTGTGGGAGGGGAATTGGCCAAAGACAGGACCCAGGCCAGCCCAGGTGGCATGCAAGGCCTGAATGGGACCAGGCATCCCCAGCTGAAGGGCCTGTGCTGTCCTTGCCTCCCCTCTCAAGAATATGGTTCACAGGGGCTGGAGAGATGGCCTAGAGGTTAAGAGAGCCGACCGCTCTTGCAGAGGACCCGGGTTCGATCCCCAGCACCCACATGGCGGCCGAGAACCGTCTAAAACTCCAATTCCAGGAGAACTCCAGTTCCAGGGGAATCCGATACCCTCTTCTGACCTC